>OVAP01001562.1:12789-23172 GCA_900406295.1 Aurinia saxatilis | reverse complement strand
TTATTTATATTTATTATTCTGATAAAGTCATATTATTATTATAACATTTTCAACTTTATCCCTAGATAAAAAAATATTGAATATGTATCCCCAACCGGTTTATATCCTGTTTAGTCTTCATCTGCTATTAATAAAATCTCTTTCTTGACAAAAAAAAAAAAAAAAGTAATTAGTATTATATATGTCGAAAATATTTTATAAAGCAAAGAAGCCATGGCCGCAATTTTTTTATGTCGAATATGTCATGGACCTCATGGTTATGGTTATGTAACCATTTATTTGATGTAACTCACTGAAAATGACACATCAAACTTTGTTTTTGAACTCACTTTTCAGTTAATGTCAAAGACAAAGTTTGATGTGTCATCTCTTAGACCTCATGGTTATGGTTATGCAACAATTTATTTGATGTAACTCACTGAAGATGACACATCAAACTTTGTTTCACTTTTCAGTTAATATGTCTAAGGGATGTTTAAAGCATGATTTGAAACAACGTTGGACTGAACAAATATATGTATCTGATTCATTTTCACTCTGAATTAATTGTGAAGGTTTTTTGTTCTCTTACGAAAATTAAAGCCAAAGAACAACAATATACAGTACGAACAGAGGAGAAAGTGAAACTTTGCTAAACCATTATACACATAAATACATTACATATCATAGAAAGATTCTTTTGTTATGGGGGATTACCATAAACTCAATGTGAACCATTAAGCCTAGAGAGCAAGAAGAGACAAGCAGAGGAAAGAAAGATTGAAACAGAAATACACAGCAAATCTGTGACAGAAGTTATAGCTATTTTTCTGCTCTTGTCGAACAAACCAATCAACAATAGCATAACTATCACATGTCCCAGCTTCGTTTTCAGCTCGCTAACCGATTTCACTTCTAACCATTGAGGTCGTTCCTAGTGAAAACAAACCCAACAGATAAACCGTTGACAAATGTTAATACTAACTACTAACCAAGAAATGAGACTTTGATCTATAAGGCTTAATAAGGAGTAACCTTTAAGACGAACATTCCAAAGAGATTGGATCTATTGGAAGCATTATCTTGCGAGATAGATTCAGCAGTTTCGAGATTGCTAATGAAAAGCTCGTAAAGTCCCATTCCAAAAACCAGCATCACAGTTCCTAAAAGATATGTATCTACAAACATATTTGTATAGCATCATTAGTACTTGTTGGGTAGAATGTTAATTCTTAATCTGAGACATAGATAAACTCTCACCTATGGCCTCTACTAGAAGTAATATAACTTTCCCTCGATTCACAGAATACTGCACAAACGAGTCTGCTACATACAAACATCCCTGCAATGATCAAATGGTTAAGAGAGAGCCAAAGACACATCAAAGTATAAAGAACACGGAGAAAATCTGCAATTCCTTTACCTTGATGAAACAGAGAACCGAACCAAGAAGAGATCCTAATGTTCCAAGAAACGCCATGAAACGACATCGATAAATGATCTGAGAAATGAATTAGCAACAAGAATCATCAATCAAATTACCAACACTTTAACTTCAAAATCCCTAAAAATCTCAACTTTAAGCTACCCATCTAATAAAAATCCAAACTTTTTCGATTTTGGAAAGAACCCTTTTCTTACCTTCTCAATCCCTTCTTCCAAAGCTTCCATTCTATTCTCAGAATTTGATGTTACAGACGCAGAAGCAGAAGCTACTTGTGAAGAGAGAACCCTCCTCCCCTGACCCTGAGACCTTAAACTTAACCTCGTCATCGGAAAATTGAAGCCACGAGAGCTTGATTTGAGTAGCCTCTTATCGACTGGGACGAGATCTCGACAATTGTGAAAGACCATTCCAGAAGGTGATGGTGCGGCCATAGCATTTGCGTTTATGGCCATAGAGCTGATCTTGGAGGAAGAAGACGATGAGTCAAGTCAAGTAGGTGTGGAACAAAGAAGCAGAGACGTATTGAGATTGAGATTGAGATTGCGCCGGAGTGAGAGCTGTACGGTCTCTTAGGAATCCACTTGGAAGATGATTAACGGTAAAAAAAACAATCTACACATGTTAATCACGCGCGTCTTTCTTTTCAGACAAAATATCTTTATTACACAAGTTCTAAAACGCATACGCTTCTTTGACAAACGCAATCACCCTGAACGTCCAATCCGGTTTCCGGTTTCCGGTTTGTAATCTTGGTTTTCTTCTGTTTTGTTTGTTTGGTTTAGTTTCTAATCCATTTTAATAAAGTCCTTGTTGAGTTTGTCTCCAACGTTCGAAGAAGCTCAGCAATGTCCTTTTGGATCTTGCAACAACTCGTCTAGAAGTCTAGAATCTTTGAGGCATCTTCTAAGGCCTGTACCAATATATATTGGATGTGTTATAAATATAACATTCACTAGCACATAAGAAACTTTTATATGCACCCTAATACATATGTTATTTAATTTTAACAAATTTTCAACCAAAAAAAACATATGTTATTTAATATGTGAAGTTGGATAAATAGATACTATAGTATGAAAATTATAGAATATTAGAGAGAATATGTAAGTGAGTGGAATATGATGGATCTTTCTTATCTCTTAATCTTATTGCTCATTTTTACAAGTGATCTTTACATCTATTTATAGTATGGGAAAAAGAGGTGAGTCATACAAAACTCTTACACTTGGACAAGACTTAAGTGTGATTAGTAGCAACTCTAGAATTATGACACTTGGATAAGGGAGAAGTTTGCTTAGTGTAAGATGGATAATCACAACTTTTTACAACATTCCCCCTTGATTATTCATCATTACTCTCGTGTTGCCGACTGCCTCATTAAAAACCTTTTCATGGAAAAACCTGGTAGGACAAAAACCACAAGGAGGGAAAAAGAGTGCAGCCTCTCCCTAGAAAAGATAATTGTTATCTCTTCTTCATAAACCTCGTAAATGACGCATTCTAGTACTCTGAATATGCTTCTTGATTATTGTGGTAGGAAGGGCCTTTGTAAATAGATCTGATGCGTTGTCGCTTGAATTGATATATTGAACATCAATCTCCTTGCTATCCTCGAGCTCTTGCGTATAAGTGAAAAACCTCGGGGGAATATGCTTTGTCACATCGCTCTTGATGTATCCTTCTTTGATTAGAGCGACACAAACAACATTATCTTCGTATATTATTGTTGGCTCTTTGATGGTGGCTATTCTGCTTGCTTCTTGAATATGTCGAGTCATTGATCTTAGTCACACGCATTATCTGCAAATCTCATGAAGCGCAATGATCTCTGCATGATTTGAGGAAGTGGCTACCAAACTCTGTTTTTTGCAAACGCCATGATATTGCGGTTCCTCTCATTGTAAAAACATATCCGGTTTGCGACCGAGTTTTGTGCGGATCTGATAAATAGCCAGCATCCCATTCCAATGTCTGCGAGTAGGAGCTGAATTCTACCTTGCAAGTAAGTTTGTAGCAAAGGCTATATCGGGTCTAGTACAATTTGCAAGATACATTAATGCTCATATTGCACTCATATAAGACACCTCTTGACCTAATATTTTCTTGTTATCTTTACAAGGTCGGAGAGGATCAGTATCAATATTAAGTGACATATTAACCATTGGAGTACTTAGAGGATTTGCTTTATCCATGTTGAAGCGTTTTAATACACTTTTGGTATAATTTGATTGATGCACAAATACTCCTTTTTTGAAATTCTCTATCTGAAGTCCGAGATAAAACTTTGTCTTTCCAAGGTCCTTCATTTCAAACTCCACTTTCATATGAGTTCTTGCCTCATCAATTTCCCTTTGAATTCCAATTAGGTTTAGGTCATCAACATATACAACAATGATCACAAATCCGGATGAGGATTTCTTTATAAACACATAATGGCATATTGCATTGTTGGTATATCCTTTCTTTAATAAGTATTCACTTAAGCGATTACCACATGCGCCCGGATTATTTTAATCCATAAAGTGATCGTTAGAATTTGACTGAACATATCTCATTATGTCCTTTTGATCCTTCCGGAATTGTCATTCCTTCTGGGATTTTCATATATATGTCGCTCACAAGCAATCCATATAGGTATGCAGTCACAACATCCATAAGATACATTTCCAAATTATTTGATGTCGTTAGGCTCATCAAGTACCTTAATGTGATTGCATCCATTACCGGGGAATATGTTTCTTCATAATTAATTTCCGGTCTTTGAGAAAATCCTTGTGCCACAAGTCGTGCCTTATATCTTGTGACATTATTTTTCTCATCTTGTTTTCTCACGGAAACCCATTTACATCCAACTGGAATTACATCATTGGGTGGAATCAATAATGAAATGTTGTGTTTCATTAAGTATATATGTTTTTTTTTTGGACCTAAGGCCCAAATACTTTAATTGTTTTTGTCTTGGTAAACCATTTAAATTTTCTTGCATATAATTTTAGTAAAAAAGGTTACATGCTTCTTCTTTTTTTTACATATAATAGCTATGCATTTACTCCATCAATATCATATTTTAAACCCTTTTATTTTGTACTTTTGTGTGTCAGTAATTTAATGTGTATCTTTTAATAACTGGTATATAGTATTTTTGCACATACTGAAAAAAGATGTTGGACTATTTTTCATACATATATCTATATATAAAGGCATATAACATAAAATCATAATTTTTGAAAACATGGTTAAACCGGTCCGATCAATAAACCAATTACATTGTTGAGTCAACGTTCGGTCCAGTTTTCAAAACATTGGATATAAGGTACTTTTAGTGCGTCAAGAATGGGTTGATTGGTGGGAAATGGATCAAGTTAACATTAACGTATGTAATGATCCTTGGTAACAAAAAACAAAGACAGATGCAACGCTTCAAGTCCAAAACCTTCTCGACCCCAACACAAACGATTGGAATGTACAAATCATTAAGAAAAATGAGGTCACAACATGAATACTTTGGAATATATGGACAACGAGGAAGCAATTGTTGTTTAAAACATGAAATACTCTAAATTGGAGTTAGTGGTAAAGGTTGTAACTGATGGATTTGGAAAACGGCGAATGAAGAATGACATACACTGCAATTCCACATACCCTAACAACCCCTACACCAAGACAAGAGTACCATACATGTTTGTGCATGTCTCTGAGCAGCTCTTTGTTCATCAACATCCCAAAATTACAAGTTCTTTCATAGTCAAGTTCTCATGCACACGAGGAACCTTCCACGACTCCCACACAGTGGTATGACCTAATTAGAGACCACAATTGGATTCACCAACCTAAATATAGAAGGTCAGAAGAAATATCAATATATGGTTATACAACACCTACTCCCTTCTGGTAAAGAAAGTGCTGGAACAATGACTTAGAATCTAACATCAGCTAAAGGACAAGACTCTTACATAGAATATTAAGTTTGTTTGGTAAAATAAACTTGGTTTCTTCGGTTGTCAGTTTATCTCATGAATATTGAAATGCTAGGCAAAACAAGATTTATAGATAAATTTTTATTTAACTAATTAGCTTAGGGAGCATAACCTAGGATTTCAATATTCATGAGATAAAATGATAATCGAAGAAACCCAGTTTTCTTAGGACCAAATAACATGATCTATATGTAAAATGTTTTTCCTTTAGCTGGTAACAATAGTATTTGTGCAGTCCCAACTAGAGAGGTGTCTTCTTGTTTTGAATTAATATTTTTTTTATGCAAAATCACCGCATTCATATACCATCGGTGTACGATATGCTAAAAATGCAGTTGTCATAGAGTAGCTTACCATCATTTCTTTGAAGCAAAACTGTAATCGGAATTGCATACTTGACATCGACAGTTCTTGTTTTCCAATGACTGAAGATCGGTCTCATAATCCAGTAGAAGCGACAATTCATTCACGAATTGAATAAGAATGCCACAAGAAACTGCCTGAAGATTTCAAGTACATCAATTATCAGTTATATTCGTTGGTTCTACTAGATTATGAGCTTAATCTCCATTCACTGGGATGCAAGAACTGCCAAGGTCACACATGAGATTCCGATTTCAGTTGTTTTTAGAGAAACGGTGGTAAGTTATCTTATCATAACCACGTTTTAACATGTAATCAAACGATGGTGTATTAATGTGGTGATTTTGAATGTGTATAATGTATTTTTTTATAAATATATATATAACTTGTAATTTTCGTAGAATATAGACAAACTTGAATCTCTGCTTTTTTTTTTAAGAGACAAACTATAATGTTTTAAAATATTCATACATAAAGTATAGCGGAAAATTTTTAGAAATATCATTTTTGAAATACTCTTTTTCAAAACTACTTTTGGTATATTTGTAAAACTATCATCATTTACTAAATCTATTTTTCATTACAAATTACAAATTTGTTAGGGGTGGTAAAAAATGAAATTTTACTTCACATTTTCTCTACTTATTTTCTCTTCTTTTTATGAAACTATTATTGACGACAATGAAAAATTTCTCCCCAAAAATAAATTTTTCACCATCATTTGTAATTTTGTATTGTAACCAGACTAATTCCGGAATTTATATGCATCATATAACCAAAATAATAAAAGATAATCCGCCGAACATCTTTTAAAAAAATCCACATACGATAAACAAGTAATATATTTCAAGATATTTTGAAGTGCTTGTTTCAAGAATTGATGTCATAATATGGTATGTATAGTCAAAAGGTATAGCAGAAAAACTATGCAATATGCGAAATTGTCAAGTGTTTAGACACCGTCGGCGCCGTAAAATGACTGCAAAATACGATAATACATTCACATACATTGGTCTAGATTCTATACCATGAATATAGAGTATAGACTGTGCACGCATTTGTCTATTATCACTGAAATAGAATCATATTCTCCTTTAATTTTTATGTGTATCTATCTCTATTCATGTTAAAGTCATTTTAATTTTAGTATATTTATATAAAAAGAATCTCAACGTGAAAATTTAGTGATCATAAATATTTTACGAATATAATAACAAACTTTTTCTGAATATCCTCTGTTGTAATGTTTCCGAATATTCCGATTTGAAGAGCAATAAAGGTTTATCAACTTCTATCACAAAAATGGGATGGTAATAATTAATTCAATTATGGAGCATTTTGGGGGAAAAAGTAGTTAGCATCATTATTCTCTTTCGGCATTTTCTTCTTTCTACATTGTTTATTTCTTCAATGTTTTTTTTTTTTGAAATTTTATTTCTTCAGTGTTAAGACGCTCTCATATATTTTATGAGGTTTTGATTAGTATTAGCAGTGATGTATCATCGATAACACACATATTTTGTTTATTGAAATGTTAATTTTTGTTTATCATCAACGGGAAGATTATTATGTACAAATACAAACCCAAAAATAACTTCAACCAAAGCTAAAATGTTAAATAAACAAAATAAGGCATGGTGAATCTTGTCTTGGTTATAGTAGTGATCTTTTATGGTCATGAGTCATCAACCATCTTTGGATTAGATTAATGGAATCATTTGTTGCTTTAAAAAAAAAAAACCATCTTTGGATAAGAGAATTAATTTATTGTATATCATTTTGGTAGAATACTTTTACCATTTTGTACCACTATACAAAAATTGTATATAGATATCTGTGATAAAAAAAAAAGTCTTGAGTAAGATTAGTTGGCACAAGGTTTAGTTATGCGAATTTTATTGGTACGTCATTATTCGAATTAAAATTCACTTAATCTTACTCAAAATATGAAATGTTATGATCTGAGTACTAAAAATATTAATACAATTTTTTTTTAAATGCATTTATATTATATTAGGGGTGTAAGTGTAATTAAGTAATACCTAGTGTCTCCTTGATCAACATATCCTAATACTGTTTTCTTATTTCGAAGTATAGATTCAATTTTTGGGCACTGGGGTAATAATATAGCTAGTTCTGTTACAATATATTCAAAATTGGCTTCATAGTAAAATATACTGTAAATGGTATAGGCTAGCTATTAAAATAAATTTCGTACTCCATAGAGCCAAAGTGGTAATAAATATGCATGAGATAATATTTTTCAAATTGACGTATTCAAGAATAAAGTATAAGAATCAAGCAGGGATATAATATTTATTTACATGGAGATGGAGAAAGTCAATAGTGGAAGATGCAGAAGTAGTCCACGTGACACGATACAGATCACGCTCTCACGTGGTGATGTCATTTACGTAATTTCACTTACGAGAAAAAAATCTAGGTCTGGAAATTACAATTTCATTACCAGACATTAATGTGAAACCGAAGACCCTTGTAAGATAAACACGTGTCATTAGATGAATGGTCTGTCATCTGTATTAAATACTCTAGAAATGTAGCTATAAGTTTTTTCTTCCACAGGGCTTTCTTAATAACTCAAGTACCTTTTGCTTCTCTCTATTCTCTTCTTCTTTTGTGTGTTTCAGAGAAGATCACCGTCGGGCTCGGACTCGCTTGGTGCAGGTCGGGAACTAATTAGCTGATACAAGCCCCTACGTGGTGTTTTCTTATTGGTTAATTGGATCCCGCCTTGCATCAACTGAATCGGAGCCCCGAGTGGTGAATATGAAGAAAAAACCAAAACTTCAATATCCAATCAGATCTGAGAAGAAAAACATGTTTTTTTTTTTGCTTCGGATTTTTTGGGGGTTGAATCTTAAATCTTTTATTAGTTGTTACCATTTTTTTTTGTTTTTGTTTTTAGTTTAATCTTGAATCTTTAATTAGTTTTATAGATTCTCTAATTTGGTGAGATTATAGCTGAGTTTAGCCTTTTTCTTCTGTCTATTTTGGATCTTTAGCAAAAAAAAATTCTTTAAAGGTTGAATATATTTTACGTTTTGACAATTTTTAGAATTTTGAATTCAAGATCTAGGGATTTATTGCGGTTTGATTTGTTAAAAGAGTTAATTATTGTAATCTCCTATTGATTTGATTTTTTCAAAAGTGTATGTAGATCTTTTAGGGTTAATGATTGGTTTTACTTTGAATAGGTTGTAACGATGAGTCTATGAGATTCAAGATTGACCGGTATTTAATCCGTATAAGGTAATAAGTCAAATTCTTTTTTACCTGATTTGTCCTATAAAAGTTGGCCGGTTTGTTCCGGTTTAGCTTCTTATTATTGTTGTCTATGAGTACTGTTTTATACAAACGCACTGGATGTGCATATATGTATATGAAAATGAATTATGATTAATTGGTGTACATTTTTTCTGTTTTGAAAGTTCTAATGTTAAATTTGAGTTGTCATTTTTTGTTATAGAAGAAGAAGAAAAGCAATTAATGATTTTGGTGTACATGTAAAGCAAACGGGACAAAAGTTTAAATGTGATTTGTAGATTAGTTGGAGTTATTAAATATCTATATTGGTTGGTTGGGTTGTATGATTAGACATTTTTATTTTTGGATTTGTATACGCAATGTCGAATGCTCCTATGAATAGTACTATCAAGACCTGTAAGCCACTATAACAAAATTATTTAATAGAGTATATATACTATTCATTGTAAATTTTTCTTTATCTTTTGTCTCTCTTTTTTTTTTCATCTAGTTGATTTTATTGAAAATTAAACATGATTTTACACAAAACCTACAGAGATCAAAACCTCTCCAGAATCGTAAACCTCTCAAGATTTTTGTGTGTGTGTGGGTAGATATTGTGTAAATGTTGATATTGGAAAAATAAGACATAAGTGTCCAAAGTCTAAAAGTATACGATAGTTGGATTGAGCAAGTTGGTCAAAAAAGTTTTTACATTTTGTCAATGGCAGGTTCTTCATTTTCTGCTCCTCTTTACTCTTTTTTTTTGGTTCCATGTATTGAATAATAATAATATAATTAAAAAAAAAAGATTTTGCAAGATCTCACTACTAGTAGTGTTGCTTGAATAATTATTTTATTTTTCTTTTATTTTTGTTTTTTTTTACTTAAGCAACTCTATTAAACAATATCAATGGAGGTGTTCTTAGAGCATCATTATTGACGGTTACTATTGCTAAGTGAATTGTTTAATATATTATAAACTAAAAAAAATTAATAGAATAATGGGTGGATTGCTTAATTTTGGGTAGATTTCTTAGCTTTGGAAGCAACCTACCCATTATTCTATTACTTTTTTTTAGTTTATTATATATTAAACAATTCATTAAGCAATCCTCAATGGAGATCGTCTTAATGATGGCAGAAGATTTATACTCTTTTCCACCTAATTACTTGTGAGCTATATAGTCAGTAGTCTCCATTACCAAAATTTGTCTCCGGATGTTTCAATATAAAACGAATCAACAAAATTTTAATAAGAACAATAACAAGAAAAACAGACTCATTTTTTATTCCTAAAACAAATTTAGAATAAAAACCTAGGTGTTTGATTAACAAAAAAAAAAAAAAAAA
>OVAP01001562.1:0-12774 GCA_900406295.1 Aurinia saxatilis | reverse complement strand
TTAAAAAAAAAAAAAAAAAAAAAGCTTGAAATCTGAAATAAGTGGAATCTGAAACTCGGAAATGATTGCTTAAACCAATTTGGAAAATATTACATTTTCCATATGCATATTGGACATATGCATTACATATACACATGATGTAATATGATGACATACATATGATGAATCACTAGAATTTAAGCTATATTGTTGAAGCAACTTTACTATTGCCCAGGCTTCTGTCGTTACTCGTTATGGCCTGGCCAGTACTAGTAATGATAAAGTAATTTCAAAGTTGGAAAGAAGTAAATGATTTATACCTTTCAAATTCCAAACTAGTTAGAACTTTTAAGTAGTTGCTCAGCCCAAAAAAAAAAAGCTAGAACTTTTAAGTTATATAAAAAAACAAATATCTATATTTATGTTTCTGATTTATTTTAATTACTTCTGTAATTTGTTTTTAAAGGCGATTTTGTTGCGTTTTAAAAATAGAAACAAACGTTTCCAATACTGCATTACATTTTTAGATTATTATCTTTATAAAATGACAGTTTTGCAGCTTTTTAAAAGGGTTTATAAAGATTTTAATTTCAGAGGATAATTTTCTATACAAAAAAAAATAAAAAATCAGAAGGTTTTCATACAATCTAGATTAGAAAGGAGTATACTAAATGACTAGAGCTAGTATTATAGTGCCTATACCTTTTTTAAAAGAATATAATATTATTGACTATTGAACGAGATGTAAAAGTCCCACCAAAATTATTAAGTTTGGAATTATTATTGCAATGTATTAACGGAGGTAAGTGTATGTAGACGATCATCCAAGTGTTGGGACTTTTAGAAACAAGAAAACAAGATAACATCATGTGACTCAAAACCTTTTGTTGTCAGATCCTGAAGTTTCACTTTCAAGCTCAACCCAAACACTATCTTCTGTATAGAAACATATGAAGGTGGTTACATGTAAGGGAATCTAATTTGTGTTTTCCTTTTGGATTTTTGCTATATAGAAGAACCGAATTTTGTTCCACACGGTTTCTGATTTCTTATTTTTAGCCGAAAAGTATATTTAGTTTAAATGATTAAGAAACTACACTAAAGTCTAGATGATGGTTCATAACTAAGCAAATAACAATATTAGATTTTGTCACAACAAGTAAAATCGTGGGTTAGAGTATGTTGAAGGTATTACACATGTTCTTTATTTTGGACTGGGGTATACACATTTAGATTCAAAACCCCTTTGTTATGTAAAAATATGTTTTTTGTGTAATAAAAAACATGTTTCTTGAGACGTTTGTATTCATATCATTAAAATATTATGAAAGACTCTATTCTTCTCAATTTGAATTATATATTAATATTATTTATTATTGTTGTTCTGGTCATATAAATTTGTTCTATATTTTTTTTTTTTGTTTTTTTTTTTTTTGATAACCGTGGACATCCCAAAGGCTGTCTAGGCCCAAAGACTAATACCACGAGGTCCTGAATCCTTTTCCTCTGAAAACCAGCGGACAGGGTGGCCAAGTGGGTTCGAACCCAGGGCGAAAGCTCCAGCTGGAGCCCTTTTACCACTAGACCATAGCCACTTGGTTTTCAATACTTTTTGTTTTTCGGTATAAAATTGTTCTGTACTTTTTACCAACCAATTACTGTATAATTTTGTATTTTTATTTAGCGTACTAAATATTTGGTACGAACTTGATTTTACTTGGTTAATCTTGGCATCGTGTGTCTGCTTTTCGGCTTTGTAAGTCTATATTGTTATTGCAAATTTCTCTGTTTTGAAAATTGTTTTCCTTGTTTGGCTTTTGTTTTCCTCCTTTCGGTTTTTTAATTTTAGTTGTTGTTTTCTATAAAACATATGGTTTATGACATGTAGTGTCGTTATAAGACAACCGATTTACCATGAGTTTCAATATTATGAGATTGAAAAAAAAAAAAAAAACTTGATTTTACTTGGTAGAGTGAAGCCTGACTTTCTCTATCCATCCATATATGTCGAAACTTTTTTAATGCAAGAGGGGAGCTTATCAAAACATTTAAGTGATTTTCCAAGAAAAGTGCGAGCAGCTTTTGGATGGTTAAGTCATTCTCCTTTGCTTCCCTGCTTGTAGGTGGAACATTAATTATCATATGGAAAAACTTTAGACCATAGAGATTTTCTTCAGTCAATTTTTATCATATTAAAATCTTGAAGATGGCTTACAACATATGAAAACATATAACATTTTACCAAAAAATTCCTATTTGCTACAAAAGTGGAAGTGAATAATAATAAGTAACAGTTGATTTTATTTTCTCACTTTTGAGTTTTGAACTTTTGAGTATGGACAGCCTTTGTTTGTTTATTTCTTCACTAGGATATTTGTAAAATTACAAGTGTTTGAGCTTGATGGGTGTGGTGAAAAAGCTAAGTGTAAACAATGTATACCTGGCCAATATAAGCTCAAGATTTAGCTGAGCATCAAGCTCAAGATCATTCAACACTTCCCATTATAGTACATACACTATAAGAATTGAGTCTTGTGAAGGCGATCTTATGCAGAACGAACAGAGAATGCCTATGATTGATAAGATTTTTGTTCCGCCATGAGAGTTAGGAAGCTGCTAGCATACACTCTCCAAAGATGCTAACACTATATCAAGGAAGAAGATAGTGATCTCAACTGATCATATTGACTGCCTTTTTCGCTATTTTATCTTCTCTATGCTTCTCCAAGAGGGCTTATCTATGTTTTGAGGTAGGCTCTTGATGAAGTACATCAGCAATACCTTGTCTTGATGATCTGTTCTTAAACAACAGAATGGTTCTGCGATTGGCTCCTACGTGCTCTAAAAACTAAGTGCAGTCCTGAATACATTTGCAGACATGAACTCTATTACCTGAACAATACTATTGCTCTAACATGAAGTTTGAATATTCTTGACACCAAAATCCAATAAGCTGGAAAGGACACAGATTCATAGCCTTGTACCATTTAATATCCGACTTTTCTAGTTATAAAAGATGCAAGCGACAGATAAAACATTCATAAAAACTCTAAGATCCTTCTCATGAAACATTCGAAGTTGGTTACTTTAGACAACAGAGAATAATGTTTTCTCCTGATCCTCACTCGCAAAAGTCGAAGCTACATGTTTTTCCGAGTAAGCTGAGTCGCAAAGTGATCAGCAGCAGCCATAGCTTGAGAAGCTGAACTAATTGATCCATCATATCTGCAAGAAGAACACAGTAAACTCATAAAACTGTTTCCGATGTTTCCATATGCAACTAAACTCTAGACTGGATTGAAAGAAGCACTCACAGAGCAATCAACACGTAAACAGCAGTCTGCATAACAATAGCTCCTTCACCAGCACGCTGCATAACAATACCTCCTTCACCAGCAGGCTGACTACTGTTTAAACACCGAGCAGCAAACCAATTCTCGCTAATCGACGTCACTAAATCTACAAAAAATCCCCAAGTCCCTCCTATTATCAAAACCATAAACAACACTCTCCAACCAAAACAAAACAAAAACTTACACTGATTGGATCCAAGAAAAAGGGTCTCAGTAGTAAGATTGCCTCCTCTCAAGAAATCAATGAATTGCTTTAACTCAACTGGATACAATTCAATCCCTTCTTGTTCAGCTCTACACAAGAACTCAAACAGAAGCTAAAATCAAATTCCAAAAGCATACATATACACAGAACCAAATCTCCAATCTTTAACTGCACAATCCCAATCCTTTAACCTGAACAAAGAGACTAAACAAGCTTACAAACTGGATACAAATCAATCCCTTCTTGTTCAGCTCTCCAAACAAACTCAAACAGAAACAGAAACTAAAATCCAATAGCATACATACACAGAACCAAATTTTGATCTTTAACTGCAAATCTCAATCTTTTGAACAGAACACAGAGACTAATCAAAACTTACATTGTTGATAAGAGACGAGAAGGTGCTGTAGGATCATAGTTTATCAAAATAGCTGCCTTCAATGGTTTCCCTGAATCAGACCACCAAAACAAGATTACTTTTTCTGGATTTGAGAAGAAGAAGAAACACTAATCACAGACTTACCTGAAGAACCAACGTTACTCGATACCCATTTATCCCAAGCTCTGTTCACAAAAGTCGAATCCATTGATAAAGTCGTAACCTTTACACTTTCCCCAATTCAGTATTAACCCTAAAGACTCTGTTTAATAACTCTGTTTCTCAAAATATGTATAAATTTCCAAACTTTACTCATAAAACTCAATTTAACAAACTTATTGCAAAACCACAAAAAGTTGAAATTACAAATTGTTACAAGATCTATTATTCAGTGGAAACAGTAGGACAAGTAGGATTGCAATTAAGAGAAGGACAGTCTAACTTCTTAAACACACTCCGACCAAAGAACCAGTTCCCAACTGCTGTCGCAATTTTCTGTCCAAACCCAAATCACATAAATATCAGAAAAAAAAAACGAAACTGAAAATGAAAATGAAAAGAGTTTAGCAATGTTTTGAAGTTTTGTTATTACAGTGTTGGCGATTTGGGGACCTTTGGGACCGGACCAAGAAGCGGCGCTTCCACTTTGGCAATGAGCGTGGCACGAGTCTAAGAACAATCCTCTTGATGGTGTATTCTGAACCGGTGCTAATGCACGCATCATTTGATCTCTAAACCCTGTCACATTAACCAATCCGGTTTAGTATAATTCGTATTTACCACCAACAAAACCAAAATCGCTATGGGATGGATAAACCGAAATTAGTCAAATCCCATACCAAGCCAAAAAGAAGAAGAAGAAGACAGATTGATTTGATGTAACTAAACCATAGTTGAACTAAATTTGACTAGACTTGTATTGGTATCACTAGCTAGCAAATTGGTATTCTCTAAAAAGCTGAGGAAACCGGAAATCGAACCGCTGTTTGCAGCTGATGCATAACCTTCAACGTCTATCAAAATTCGGTTTAGATATTGAACTAGTATTATTTACCTTGAATGGTTTTAAGCTGAGGGGGAGTACACTTCTTGATATCAAGTTTACAATTCTTCCACACATTGCCTTTATCAACAAGAGTTGGAGCCAAAACATTCTTGATCTAGAAAAAAAAAATCTGTCAGATTCATTATATATAATGCGTATTTATATGATAGATGAGTTTATGTATGTACAATTTGTATCGGACCTGCCAAGAATCAAAGGCTGGATTAATGACAAAGATTGGTGTTCGCATGACTTGAACAACGTATTGTGGGAAGAAACACTGCGAAAAAGAATAACTAATATCCTTCCATCAATGTCAAAAATTGTGTAGATCGATGATGTTTGGACTAGATAATAATGGACATACAAGTTCTGGTCTCATTTTTGAGGTGCAAGAAACAGGAAGACTCTTTGCAGATCCCTGAGTTTTAAGCAAGAAATACTTTAGAATTATATATATCCTCATGATTTGAGATAATTAGCAATGAAGAGATACTAGAAACTGTACGTGGAGTGTGACGACTTTACTGTAAAACGTTTGGATGTATGATCCTCCCGAAATATCTTTGCTATTCATAATATCCAATTTAGTGATGAGAAACAAATGATCAATAATTCTATTACTTGATGTCACATAATATATGATTTTTATACCATGGCATCAACTAGTGGAACTATTTGTATATATAGCACTAATAATGTGTACACATACCCGTGGATAAAGTAACCAGCATCGGGAACACATTTAACTCTAGCAGTTTGAGGAAGAATGGATCGGAAAGTGTCACAGTGTAAAATCGCGGCCAATGCTCCAGCTGAACAACCAGAAAGTATCGCCTGAAAAATTATATATAAATTTACCTAAATTTGTGGGAAAAAAATAGATTGATGTGATTCAAAAAAGAGAGATGTTGAAAATGTGAATTTAATACGTTTTGAGCTTTGTTCATTCCTTTAGCCATAAGATCATCAATCACCGCTCGCCAAACCCGAGCACCGCGGAAGAAGAGTTTGTTCGCCTGAAAATATTCAAAAGTCACTTACATTTTTGAATATGAAAATTTAAGTTTATTTTATGGACAGAAAAAAACAAATCTTTATAAATTAAATATCACAATTGAGGTGCTAAATTACCGGATTAACGGCTTCTACATTGCCGGTGAAGGATGATCCATCGCAATATCGAACTTTGATTCTATTCCAGTTGTAAAAATCTGAAGAAAGAAAAAAATCTTTTCAAATTTTGAAGCAAAAGTTTTAACACTATTAATAAATTAACTCTAAAAAAACCGTCAAATAATTTGGAAATCAATAAACTAAATTTGTTTTTCAGACCTGGATTGGTAATTTGCTGGCCACCCAACATACCAGAGAAACCAAAGTCTTTGTTCATGAATTTGGATGAACCCCTCATTGTATTTTTACGGGCACTACATGAAGTCACGTCGTTACACCATCCTCCTCCCTAAACACATAACATTACACATTTTATTCAAATTTGATTTCATGAGTTGTTAACATTATAACACACCTATACAGAACTACAATTTATATTTGTCATTAAGTGCATATGTGGTCCTGGTCCATTTACAACAATAATAGGTCTTTTCTTTCTCATTTCTCAATATTACTAAATGAAAAATTTAGTTACCTCCATATGTACGATCCAATTGTTAACACCTGCACCAACCCCTTTGTCGAAATGGTAAGCTGGTGCACTCCCATCCAAACACACTGTAAAAATTATGTAAGAAAATGTTAACAACTTGTTCAATTAATTATCCCATTTGATGCAATTCAATTATATAAATATAGCATGTAAACTGGTGTCAAATATTACCGGCTCCTTTAGCAACGGCGCTTGTGAGATAAGTGATGGGAACAGCTCTGGTTCCGATCACTACCAGTGCCAACAACAATAGACTTGACCAACATTGCTTAAGCCTCTCCATTACAACAAACGAACAGAAAACAAGTTTAGGTGTTGATCAAGTTTTTTAAAGTAAATTATTCAGTCAAATTATTAGTGGTTCTTTAAGTATTTAAAGTATAATTAGCCAATAATAGTACAAAATTATAGGATCAACAAAATCTCCAATTTACCTAAGTTGGAAAAAGAAAAATTCAAAGTATTTTACTTAGCAAAATTATAAAATTCTGTGTGAATTTGTGATTTCTGTTCAACAAGTACATTGTAGTTCCCATTATTACTTATGAAAAAGCTAAAGTATACTAAACAATTCACCAAAACTGTGGTAAATAGATAGGAACAAAACAAAAGAGAATCATCATCAACATCAATCCATACATGGTCCATGACTTCATGTGCCTGTGTAACGTTCTTATAGCTTTGTTCAGACAAAACTCTAATTATTATTTTGCTCGTACTGTAGTCCTCTAAATATCTAAGCGAAATTGTGAATTATGTTCACCAAGTACATTGTAGTTAAATAACAAAAAAAAATCTACTATTTTGATGGTCCATGTTTTAATAATTCCACTAGTCCCCATAGCTAAACGAAAAAAATGTGATAAATAGATAGGAACAAAACAAAAGAGATCCATCATCATCAATCCATGGACCGTGACTTCATGTGCCTCTTTAACGTTCTTATAGCTTTGTTCAGTCAAAACTCTAATTTCTATCTTGCTCATAAACTCATAGTGTAGTCCACTAACAATTCTTACTATTACAAAACTCTAGTTAATACATATTCTTATTGCAAAGTACACTCTTTTTTATTCAATTTGCTACAATTGCAATTGTTTTGGTCTTAAAACACTTATTACTCAGCAATGATATAATTCATCCCGATTTGCAAAAACCAAATGTTGAAATTACAAATTTTATTCATCAGTGGAGATAGCAGGACAGGTAGGATTGCAAATGGGAGAAGGACAATCTATCTTCTGAAACGCACTCCGACCATAAAACCAGTTCCCCACTGCTTGAGAAATTTTCTACAAGAACACAAAACACAAAAAAAATCAAGAAAACGAAATTGAAAATGAAAGGATTTTACAAGTGTTTTGAAGTTTGTTATTTACCGTGTTGGCGACATGGGGACCTTTAGCACCGGACCAAGAAGCGGCACTTCCACCTTGACAATGAGCGTGGCACGAGTCCAAGAACAATCCTCTTGATGGTGTACTGTGAATCGGTGATAATGCACGCATCATTTGATCTCTAAACCCTGTCACATTGTTTGTAAGCCAAAATGTCAGTAGCTATTTTCTTTATAAAACTGAAACAAAACATTCATGTACCAGAATATGTAGAATTTAGTTTAGTTATGTAATTAGTACCTTGGACGGTTCTGAGCTGAGCGGCATTACATTTCTTGAGATCAAGCTTACAATTTGCCCATCCTTTGCCTTTATCAACAGCAGTTGGAGCTAACACATTCTTTATCTGAAAAAAGTCACCAAATTCAGTATATGTACTACGCATTTATATAATATATGAATTCATGTATGTAAGTATGTAATTTTTGTATCCGACCTGCCAAGAATCGAAGGCGGCGTTAATGACAAAGAGAGGTGTTCTCATGAAAGGAACAACGTATTGCGGGAAGAAACACTGTCAAAAACGATCACAGAACACATGAATATCGCTGTACATAGGCAAAATAAATGTCTATGTTAATGATACTAGGCATTGGATGATTAAGCACGTACAAGTTCCGGTCTCATTTTTGAGGTGCAAGAGATAGGAAGACTCTTTGCAGATCCCTACCAAAAGATATAAGCCACACGGACTTTAGGATTATCCGCATAATTTAAGACAATTAGCAATAGAGATGTATTAAGGAGAGGGAGAGAAATTATACGTGGAGTGCGACGACTTTACTGTAATATGTTTGGATGTATGATCCTCCTGAGATATCTTTCCTGTTTCATAAAATCGAACTGAATGATGAGAATCAAATGATCGATAGTTCCATTACTTGATGTCACATATGATATGATTTTTATACAGTAAACATACCCGTGGATAAAGTAACCGGCGTCTGAAACACATTTGACTCTTGCAGTTCGGGGAAGTATGGCCTTGAAAGTGTCACAATGTAAAATCGCAGCCAATGCTCCGGCTGAACAACCGGAGAGTATCGCCTGATAAACATTTTCATATAAGCTTACTTAAATTAATGAGAAATTCGAACCATTGTTTCGATACAAAAAAAGAGAGGCGTTAAAGGTGCGAAGTTAAATACGTTTTGAGCTCTGTTCATCCCTTTAGCCATAAGATCATCAATCACTGCACGCCAAACTCTAGCACCACGGAAGAACAACTTGTTTGCCTGAAATATATTAAAATTTTATCGTAAAATTTATATTTTCGAATATGAAAATTTAAATTACTATAAAAATCATACAAGACAAATCTTTGTAAATATCAGTTGCTAAATTACCGGATTAACGGCTTCTACATTGCCTGTGAAAGACGATCCATCGCAATATCGGACTTTGATTCTATTCCAATTGTAAAAATCTGAAGAAGCAAAACAAAAATATTCTTTAAACTTCGAACTAGAGATTTTAACACCATAAGTCTCCAAAACCCTGATGGAACTGAAAAAAATAAAGTTGTGTTTAGACCTGGATTTGTGTTTTGCTTGCCACCCAAGATACCAGAGAAACCAAAATCTTTGTTCATGAATTTAGACGATCCCTTCATCGTATTTTTACGCTTAAGACATGAAGCCACATCGGTACACCATCCTCCTCCCTAACCACATAACATTACACATTTTATTCAAATTCATATGAGCTAATTTTTAACCTTTTTAACAATATTTGCTAAGCCAATAAGATAAGTCAGTAAACATTGGATCTAACTGATGACCAAGAAATGACAAAATGTTACATGGATTTCATAAGTTTTTATCATTATAACACAACTACACAGAACTACCATTTATATTCAATCATTAAGTGTATGCGTGGTCCATAAAATTGCAATAATAATAATAGGTCTTTTTCTCACTTCATTATTATTTATGTTATGTCTTCCCTCTTTTTCTCATTTCTCATTATTGCTAATTGAAAATTTTAGTTACCTCCATATGAACGATCCAATTGTTAACACCCGAACCAAATCCTTTGTCAAAATGGTAAGCCGGTGCACTCCCATCCAAACACACTATAAATATTTATATGAAAACAATATTGTCAATAACCAACTGAATAATCCGATGTAATGAAATATTTGTAAATTGGGATGTTAAGTGAATATTACCGGCTCCTTTAGCCACTGCGCTTTGGAGATAAGTGATGGGAACAGCTCCAGTTCCGATCACCACTATTGCTAACACTAGCACACTTAACCAACATTGCTTAAGCCTCTCCATTCTAACTAAACAACACCAAAAATGATTTAGTTCAAGGTTTTTAATTAGCCAAGAGCAGAACAACATTATAGACTAGAGTCAGCAAAATCTCCAATTTTATTTACCTAAGTTGGCAAAAAGAAAATTCAGACTATTTATTTAACTAAATGTTCAACAAGTACATTGTAGTTAAATAAAGATAAAGATCTACTATTTTGGTGGTCCATGTTTTAATAATTCCACTAGTCCCCCATTACAACTAATTGAAAAGCTAGACTATACTCAATAATTCGCCAAATAGATATGAACAAAAACAAAACAAACAAAAGAGATCCATCATCATCAATCCATGTGCCTTTAAAAGTTCGTATAGCTTTTGTTCAGACAAATATCTAATTATGATCTTGCTCATAGTGTAGTCCACTAAACAATTGGTAATATTACAAAGATTTATTACAATTAGGGAATATGATCTCATAATCGTATCTAGATGTTTGTTTTGTTTTTCTTATATAGATAACTATTGTTGACACTTGACACCCACTGTATTGTAATAGTCCTTAGTTTAACAACATTGGTAAATTGCTAGCATAATATAGTATTAGTACATTTTGGGTAACCAAAAAACCCCCTTCACATCATGATTGTCATTTAATATTGCACGCAATTTTATATATAGAGACCATATAAAACCTTTATGCCATTCACATAAACTGATCAAAGATTTTTTAAAAAGTTTAATTTGCAGGTTTCTTAAGACCAAAATAAACAAGACTTGAATATTGTTTGTACAACATAAAACCAAAACAAATCCCATAAAATGTATACCAAACAACTAATCCTATAAACAGAATAATGATCAGAGTATTAAGTGTTTTTGCAGAACTATACAAGAATACAATTGATTCAACTAAAAAATGAAAGAAAATCACAGATAAATGAAGCTTACCTTGTGCAAAATGAAGTTTCTTTGCACTCTGCAATAAGCTTAGAGAGATTTTTTTTTGTGAAATGGATAGAGAGAGAGGTTTGGAAGTTCATGGAAGCCAGCCAATGTTGTCTTCTTCGTTATATAGATAGATTCACAAGTTGACAATAAAAAAGAAACTTTATTTTTGGCTTTTTATATGCTTTTTCTTATATGTTTTTGCTTTATTTGTGCATAAAGTGTTTTTTATATATAAAAATATAATTGTGAATAATAACGTAGCGTGAGTGTGTGTGTCAGTAGATTCGCCAGGTTACTTATCCTACGTCAAGAGACTTACTACGTTGAATATCTTTTATTAATGTTTTTTCAATCCAACCCAGAACTGATAGATTAATGTACTTTAAGCAAATGTATATAAAATCTAGCTATTTAACTTTTTTTTTTTAGCTTCAGTCCCTTTTATTTTCTTATATTTAACTGTTTCAATTACTTCAGTCCCTCATTCTGTTTCATAATTAGATTTCATTTACAACTTATATTTTATTTCATAATTAGATTTCATTTACAATTTATTATTTTATTTTTTAGATAATTTTTTTATCGGTGATCTTATCTAGTTTTTTAATTAAAGAGGTAAAATACTGATTATTATTATTATTTTGAAAATGTAAAATACTGATTATTAAGCATAGCTATTCAAAACTTCACTTCTACAAACTAATCTATGAGTCCTTTGCATCTAAACTTGTGTGTGTCAAAATCTTAGATAATATTTAACAACAAAGTTGAGGAAGTATCTTTTCAATATTGTTTTATCAAATTTTCTTTTCTAAAAAAGTTGAATTTTATTATGTTTTGTAATAAAAAAATTTATCGATTCAATAATGTGATAATTCGATCGACTAATAAAAAATAAAAAAAATATATATATATATATATTGCTTTCTTTCTAAATCTTGAAAATATTGATTATTATGCATAATTATTCAAATGTTTTTAATTATTATTATTCAAATGTTTTTTTGATCAATTCTATAAAAGTAAGCAGTCAGTCTCTTTCACCTAAACTTGTCACATGCAGATATCATCTTGGATTGCTATCCATGTAAAATATAAAATTCCAGAAAAAATACTAAATAAGAATTTTACAAACAAACAAACAGAAAAGACTATTAAAATAAGAAAGAAAAAAAAAATGATTTGGCACGAGGAGTAGGGGGACTGGAAGTTGTCGGTGCACCGAACGAGTAGCTGCACAACATCCCAAAATGTGTTTACCATTTTTTTGGTAAGTAAAGTCAGACCTTTCTTGAACTATTATAAAAAATTATAGTATCTCTAACTATTTGCATTATTTTAAATACTAAAATAATATTGAGTTTTATTCCAATCCATTGCATTATTTCTTACACCAAAAAAAAATTCTAGGTATATTTATTTTTATTATAATTTGTTTTTTTAGTTATACCTATTATTTATCAAAATTATAAATTTTACTCATTTATTATATATTTTTAATAAATTTATCCACTAGTACTTTATTTATCTAATT
>OVAP01001561.1:12553-23173 GCA_900406295.1 Aurinia saxatilis | reverse complement strand
ACAAAGAAGAAACAAGGATTAAAACATGTTAAAAACGCAATATATCAACTGGTCACTTATTGTATTGCATGCTCTTGCAAACAGAATTTTCACCATTCAACCTCAAGTGATTGCTTTGGTAAAGCAGAATCAATTCCAAGGGCCATGCTAGTCAACATCCTATGGACCACTTGAAAATCTTTGAAGATATTTACAGAACCAGCAGAGCAGATGGAGTACCAGAATACTATGTGGTGTACCAGAATACTATGTGGTGTGCAAGCTCTTACAGTTCTCTTTAGCTGAAAAGGCTTTAAGATGGTTCAAAGCTCTTCCAGTTGGTTCACTTTCAAACTGGATTGATGCTAAGGCTGCCTTCCTTGCCCACTTGTACACCAAAGGAAGATCAAACCAACTCAGGAACAAGATCATAAAATTTCAGCAAGGTCCAACTGAATCTTTCTATGAAGCGGTGGAGCATATTAAAGAATACACGAGGGATTGTCCTCACCATGGCTTCAATGATGTGACCTTAATGTTTTTTGTTTTCAGAGGCATCATTGAGAAGTTCCAAAACATTTTGAACTCCGCTAGTCGAGGTAACTTCATGACTAACACAGTTAAGGAAGCTAATGAGTTGATTGACAATGTGGCAACAAGCAATTCAAGTTATGGTCAAAATTATGAAAGAGGAAGAAATGTCAACATCATTGATAGCAAATGATTCGACTACATAGAGAAGAAGCTTGATCTGTTGTTCAAGTCCACCAAGAAGAGTGTCCATTTTTCTGATGTAGATGCAGTTGAAGAAGAAGAGCAAGAGGAGGATGTGAATTTCGTATAAGGAAATTATGGGCAAATTTTTCAATACAAAAACAAGCCAGCCTGCACCAAACAATTCTCCAGCTCTTACCAAAAGCCAAGTCTCAACCAAGGGAGAAACTATGGAAACAACGCTTACCAATCCCCACCACCATCACAAGACAATAAGATGGAGTCTATGTTGGAACAGCTTTTAGAAGGACAACAAAAGTTTACTGTCACGTTCAATGGCAAGATAGATGATCTCTACACCAACCTCAGTGGTAAGTATGAACGGTTGGCTGCTCATCAAAAGAAGATGGATCTACAAGTCGCTCAAATGGCCGAGTCATTTCAAAGACAAGAAGGCTTTCTTCCAGGTAAAACAAAAAAATAACCCAAAACAAAATTGCAATGCAATTACTCTTGGGAGTGGGAAGAAGGTGACCCAGACAGACGAGGACGTCCCGAAGAAGCGTGTTTTGATTGATGTGGATGAATTTGACGAGGAGCTTGAAGATGATGAAGACGTGGCTTCAAAACAGAGGGGTATCAAAAGACACTAGGAGGGTGTCGCTCAACACCACACGGGAAATTCTCATACAGAGACTGTTCTTAGAAAGGGTGTCGATCAACACCAAGGAGAGTGTCGATCGACAC
Organism: Aurinia saxatilis; assembly: GCA_900406295.1. Classification (NCBI taxonomy): domain Eukaryota; kingdom Viridiplantae; phylum Streptophyta; class Magnoliopsida; order Brassicales; family Brassicaceae; genus Aurinia; species Aurinia saxatilis. The sequence continues at coordinate 21,733 of OVAP01001561.1, read as the reverse complement.
CATCCAGTATCAACGCTCAGGTCGCTAAGGAATCGACCAAACCTCTCGACACTCGTCAGGATTCAACCTCTCGGACTCATAAACAGAAGGTGTCTATCGACACCACTGAGGGTGTCGATCGACACCCAGTGCAGAATCAGACCGATGCAACTTCTTCTTCGACAAAACCGATCGCTCAACCGTCTACATCACTTAAACATGTTTACAAACCCAGAGTACCTTACCCAGCAGCTCTTAAGAAGTCTAAGAAGGAACGAGAAGATGCTATGTGCCAAGAGATACTTGGACAAAAGGGACTTGAGATTCCACTTCTCAAGCAATTGCCACCTTTCAAACGCTTCTTCAAAAAGTTGGTGTCCAGCAATTGTAGCATCGCGGAAGGAGTCTATGCAGTCTCTCAAGAGGCTACTGCCATAATCCTCAATCAAATGTCAGAAAACGCGATGATTCAGGAAATTTTGTGCTTTATTGTTCAATATTAGATGATCGTTNTCAATCAAATGTCAGAAAACGCGATGATTCAGGAAATTTTGTGCTTTATTGTTCAATATTAGATGATCGTTTTTTGAAAATTCTCTATGTGATCTTGGGTCTAGTGTGAATTTGATGTCTCTTTCAGTTGCTCAAAGAATGGGAAAGACATATTTCAAAGCAACAAGGGTCTCCTTAGTCTTAGCGGATTGATCTATTCGATACCCAGAGGGAGTCCTTGAAGATGTGCATGTTCGAGTTGGCAAGTTCTACATTCCAGCCGACTTCATAGTCCTCAAGTACAAGCAAGAGCCTAAGGATCCTCTTATCCTTGGAAGGCCATTCTTGGTAACCGCTGGAGCTCTTACTGATTGCCAAAAAAGCATCATCGACTTCAACATTGGAGAATTCTCGATGCATTTCCACATGGACAAGCTCATCAAGCGTCCAACAATCGATGGACAAACCTTTTATGTCGATGTGCTTACCGAGCTAGCCGAAGAAGAACTAGCTGAGATCCATCTTGATGATCCTCTTGAGAAGGCCTTCATATGTGCAACAGAGTACCACTTTGATGACATGACACTTGGGTTCTAAAAAATGCTCGATTCAAGCGACCAAATGTGTGATATGATCTCTAAAGAGGTGTTTCCTAAGGTACCTTCGAAAATTGCATCTACAAATGAGTGGGATGAGTCTAAAGCACCCAAAGTTGACCTTAAAATACTTCATAAAGGGCTAAGGTTTGCATATCTCGGTCCTAATAATACTTATCCAGTCATTATTAGCTCTACTTCAAAGAATGTAGAACCCACCTTGCTCCTTAGCAAGTTGCGCAAGTATCGTAAAGCTCTTGGCTATTATCTTGATGACATTTCAGGAATATCACCAGATCTCTGCATTATAGGATCCATCTCGAATACGATTCGAAGTCATCAATTGAACATCAACGGAGGTTGAACCCAAATTTGAAAGATGTAGTCAAGAAGGAGATCATGAAGCTACTTGAGGCGGGCATCATCTATGTAATCTCGGACAGTCGTTAACTTAGTCCAGTTCATGTTGTGCCTAAGAAAGGAGGAATCATAGTAGTGAAGAATGACAAAGATGAACCAATTCCTCAAAGGACTATCACCGGCCATTGAATGTGCATCGACTACCGCAAGCTCTATGCTGCAACAAGAAAGGACCACTTTCCTTTGCCTTTCATAGATCAAATGCTAGTGAGATTGGCCAATCATCCATACTAATGCTTCTTGGATGGTTACTCCGGCTTCTTTCAAATCCCCAGTCATCCGGAAGATAAAGAGAAGACGACATTTACATGTCCTTATGGTACTTTTGCATATCGTAGAATGTCATTTGGACTATGTAACGCATCCGCTACTTTCCAAAGATGTATGATGGTGATCTTCACGGACATGACTGAGGACATCATGGAGGTTTTCATGGATTACTTTTTTGTCTACGGCTCCTCCTTTGATGATTGTTTGGCCAACCTTTACAAAGTTCTACAGCGATGCGAAGAAAAGAACTTGGTTCTTAATTGGGAGAAGTGTCACTTCATGGTGAAAGATGGTATAGTTCTTGGTGAAAGACGGAATAGTTCTTGGTCATAAGGTCTCTCAAGATAGTATTGAAGTGGACAAAGCAAAGATCCAAGTGATGACTAGCCTCAAGCCTCCTACAAATGTCAAAGATGTGCAAAGCTTCCTTGGACATGCTGGATTCTATCAAAGACTTCTCCAAACTTGTCCACCCACTCACCGCCTTTCTATGTAAGGATGTCAAATTTGTTTTTGATGCTAATTGTTTATCTTCTTTTGAGCAGATTAAACATGCCTTCGTAAGTGCTCCCATTGTCCAACCCCCGGACTGGGACTTACCATTTGAGGTGATGTGTGATGCAAATGACTACGCTGTTAGAGCTGTTCTAGTACAGAAGAAGGATAAGAAGGTTGATGTCATCTACTATGCTAGTCGCACTCTGGATGATGCTCAAAGGAAATACACAACAACGGAGAAGGAGCTCTTCGCCATAGTCTTTGATTTTGAGAATTTTATACAACACTTGGTGGGATCTAGTGTCATTGTTCATACAAATCATTCAGCACTCAAGTACTTGATGAACAAGAAGGATTCCAAGCCACGCTTGCTTCGATGGGTTCTATTGCTTCAAGAGTTTGACATTCAAGTCAAGGATAAGAAAGGCATTAAGAACGGTGTTGATGAACATTTATCAAGGCTAACGAATGAAGATGATGTCCCTATTAATGACCAACTGCCCGAGGAACATATAAACATGATTACGGTGCTTTTTAAAGACTTGGCGAGAATCCGGTCAATGTCGATAGACACTACACCTAGTGTCGATCGAAACCTCGCGGAAATTACATAACAGAGTCGCGAGAACAGAGCAGTGTTGATCAACACCTCTACGAGTGTGGATTGACAGATTTATCCCTTTCACCGATATTCTCGTTGTAAGTGTTTTTTATGCTCCTTGGTTCTCTGATATTGCTAATTATCTTGCAGTGGAGACTCCTCCAGCAGATTTTCAGGTTATAGGAAGAAGAAGTTCCTTTGAGACATTCGACACTTCTTTGGGACGATCCTTACTTGTTCAAGCATTGCAAGGATGGGATCATTCGCCGTTGCTTACCCGATGTAGAGATTCAAGGAGTGCCTTTTCATTGTCATGGATCGGTCTATGGTGGTCACTGTGCACCCTTCAAGACGGTCTCTAAGGTGCTACAAGCCGGATTTTTGTGGCCTACAATGTTCCAAGATGCTCATGCGTTCATATCAAAGTATGATGCTTGCTAACGGAAAGGAAAGAAAAGCAAGAGACATGAGATGCCGCAAAACTTCATCCTTGAGGTTGAGGTGTTTGATTGTTGATGAATTGACTTCATGAGTCCTTTTCCATCTTCGTACAACAACAAATACATCTTGGTCGCGGTGGATTATGTGTCTAAATGGGTGGAAGCTATTGCTAGTCCTACGAATGATTCTTCGGTGGTGCTTAAGATAATTAAGACTATCATTTTCCCTCAGTTTGGAGTTCCGAGAGTTGTCATAAGTAATGGAGGCTCCCACTTCATCAACAAGATCTTTGCCAAGCTTCTCAAGAAATTTGGTGTTCAACATAGAGTGGAAAAGTTGAGGTTTTGAATCGTCAAATCAAGGAGATTCTTGAGAAGACTGTTAGCAAGACCAAGAAGGATTGATCTACTAAGCTTGATAATGCACTATGGGCTTATCGGAGAGCTTATAAGACACCTTTGGGGACTACACCATTCCACTTGCTCTATGGAAAAGCCTGTCATCTTCCGGTGGAATTGGAACACAAGGCTGAATGGGCGATCAAACACTTCAACTTTGACATCAAACCAGCTGTAGAGAAGCTTTTGATTCAGCTCAATGAGTAAGACGAAATTTGACATCTTGCTTATGAGAATTCAAAGATCTACAAGGAACGCACAAAAACTCGCCATGACCGCAAGATCCTTAACCGCATTTTTGAACCAAATGACCAGGTACTTCTCTACAATTCTCGTTTGAATTTATTTCCTGGAAAGTTGCATTCTCGTTGCTCAGGTCCTTTCACGCTTAAGTCCGTTCGACCCTATGGCGTTGTGGTGATTTCAAATGATAAAGCCGAGGAGTTCGTGGTGAATGATAATAAAATCAAGCACTACTTTGCACATAACAAAGTACCTAACGGAGAGATTGTGTCGTTAGTCGATCCACCATCAGTCTAAACTCAAGCAATAGTCAGACTAACGACTAAAAATTAAGCGCTTGGTGGGAGGCAACCCACTTGTGAGTTTTTTCTACTACTTATACTATTAATTTCAATTATTTTTGGTGTTTTTGAATGTTTTAAAAATACTTACGGTTTTTGAAAAAAATTGGTTTAAATTTTATAAATTCGGCCATATTTTTCTACTATGTATAAACTTATTTCATAATTTTTAATATTATGTATTATTTAATACGGCTTTTATACTATAAAATAAAAAAATAAAAAAAGGTTATTTAAAATAAATCAGATTTAGTGGCCAGTGCCTTTTAGAGTCGCTCGACGCACTACACTGTCAATCGTTACTCATTGGTGTCAATTGACACCACCATCAGTGTCGATCGACACCCCCGCAGGAAACAAGGTAAGTGTTTCTGATTTTGGCTATTTCGATTAATGCTTCTTTCTTTTTTCGCCTCGAGATTTTTACACACTGGGACAGTGTCATTCAAGTCTGGGGTGAGATCTTTGTTTTGGTTTATTTGTGATCATTTCAAAAAAATTGGTTTTAATTAGTCGTTTTATCGAGTCAAAATCAGTTTTAAACTATGATCTTTGCTTGGATTGTTTGATTGTGTCTTTTTCAGAGTTGTGACCATCATTAGCAAGGCTAATTTCAGAACAAGACTACTGAAAAATCCAAGAACCAATTGGTAGAAGAACCAAACGGTTGGAGCTTATTGCACCTCTTTAATGTGATCAATGCACTAGGATTTTATTCTTCCATTCATGCTTGATAGATTCAACAAGTAAGAGAAATCATTTGTTATTCTCCCTTTAAAAAAAGTGACTTATCATACATAGAAGGTTAAAATACTATGGTTGCCTAGGAAATGGTTTTTTCGATGATGGTATCTATATTTTAAAAGATAGAAACAGAAAAAAATGAAGGTATAGGCTAGAAACTAAACATCTCAATGATCAAGAACCAAACTATAGTACTACTCAATTTTGTGGAAGAGTAATGAATATTTATGTTCAAGTGTGGGTTTGTCAAGCATTGAATGGGAAAGGAGTCTAGAACTTTCGAAGGCATTGAGATCAAAAGAAGAGACAAACTATGATAATGGCATTGACATCAGAACAAGGTTGTGGGTTTATTTGGAATGCTAAGGAAGTCTAAAGAGAAGTACATGGCGGTCAAGTTTGGAATTATTCGAGCTAATGTGTGGATTACTAAGTTGACTAAGATCCATTCAACACTCTTAAGGAAGGTGAGTTTTATATTTCAAACCTCTCTCACAGTTTAATTTATGTTTTGCTTGGGGGCAAGCAAAGGCTAAGTCGGGAGGAGTTGATATATCTCGTATTTTACAGGTTTTTAACATAATAAAACATATATTTATTTATGTTTTTTAGTTTATATATTATTTTTAGAGTCCAAATGAATTATTTTTAGGTGCATGGACGTTTTTAGGGACCTTGGTGAATTCTAGAAGAATTATGGATCAAAAATAAGGAAAGCTCGAGTGAAAAAAAGGAAACGAATAACAAAAAGGAAAGCAGAGGAGATTGTCGATCGACACCCATAGGAAGAACAAGCCAAGATTTCTATTTCTTCAAGATCAAGCTATTTTCCAAATCTCTTTTGGAAAATCTCTTATGTTTATTTACCAATACTAAATTTCGTCCAGGCCCCTTTAAATACTTTTACTAAACCATTGTTTAGGCTCATGGTTTAATTTCTTTTAGAGAGAAATTGTATGGGAGAGAAGTATCCTTTGAACCCTTTTTCTCATCTATCTCTTTGATATTTTATTGCTTTCAATTAATTGCATGATGTTTTGCTTAGCTATGTCTGAGTAAATCTCTTGTTAGACTTAGGATTCCTAAGGTTTAGATGAATAATTGTTAGTCATAAGTCTAAATTAGGTTTAAACCCTTAATTCATCTTCTGAGTTTGCTCTCAATGCTAGTTCTAGCTTGATCACCAATAGTCTAGATCCTAGGTAGATTATTAGACACGAGAGTGTTAATAATTACTGGAAATAATCTTAGGAGAGCAAGTTATCTAGGTGCAAAGAGATTTGGCTTAGAAACTTGTGAACAATTGAATAGGCCTCATTGCTAGTTTAATTCCTTAGGATTCGCAAAGAGATTTGGTTTGCTAGGAATTAGGTTAAGATAGTATTTGCAATAAGAGTCGGTTTGCTTTACAATTTGTTCATGTTCTAGAATTAAGCTCATTACCTGATTTACCAGTGAGTGTCGAACGACACCGCTCTGTTTTGGCTACAATTTGGATTCTTCTCCAGAAGTTCCCAAGGCCTAACCTTTCTTTAATTGACTAAAACCCACATAATATCCTCTGTTCACTGCAGTAGTTAGTGAAATTAAAATCCCCCTTATCCTAGTTTTAAAATTAGAGTCTAGTCTTAGTTTGCAATTTATCGGTCTTTGTGGATTTGATCCCTAAATACTGCATCGATCTAGTTGTGCTCTTGCGGTTAAATTCAAAGGGTAAACTTTTGTGTATCACCCACATGTCAATCGATCAGAAGGCTCTGAAAGACAATCTTCTTGTGGGTTTTTTTTCGGATCTTCAATTATTTTATCCAAACATCTCTAAAAATCTGTCATCATGTAAATCAATCTTATCGATCCACAAATCGATCAAAGCCTCTGTTTTCTTCAAAAAAAATTGTTGACTCTGACTATTTACCTTTTTCTCTTATTGATTCATTAGTATAAATACTCTTTAAACCTCCTGAAAACCTAAGTTTGGCTACATCTTTTTATATATTTGGACCTAAGACTCTTGTCACTCTTCCCATGAATTGTTCTTAATTGAATCTCTTGGATATTTCTTATGGTTTATATATAATGCGGCTTGGAAAATCGAAACAAAGACCGCATTCATGAGATGGATATTCAAGACACACAATACCACTCTCACATAACATATTTGGGGGAATCTTCGAGGGAAATCAAAATACCATAGTTATAAGATCTTGCATTCCTCTCTCCATCTCTTCCTACCCAAAGATCTAAGGATCCGAAAAAATCAGATCTAAAAATGGGATTGAATCGATACAGAACTAGACCTAAGCCGAGAAAGAAGAGATGTCAAAATACAAACTACAGAAACTAATAGAAGTTGCCGCGCCGGTCATCAGTGAAATTCAACGATCTAGCCTTTGTAGAAAGAAGATTAAGAGTTCAAGTTCTAAAGAGAGGGGGTAAAACTTTTTTTTGCCCTCTTATTATATTTTAAAGAAAAATTAATTAGAATGAGGTTAATCTTTCGAATAATTACTAATTTGGGGTAGTTGTGACAGAATTACTAGTTTGGGATTAATCTTTTGAAAAAACTATATATCCATCACAAAAAACATATTCATAAGAATACTATTAGAATTTATATTCAGAATTATTTTAAGAAAATATATATAATTTGATAAAGAGTATTTGTTGTAATTAAATATTGAATCACAAAAACGCATGAACATTTGGTCTATGGAATTAATAAAAATTGGTGAGTCTTAGTTAAGCACGACTGCAAGGAAAGGGTCATTACGAATCGATATGTCTGCATAATATATAGAGTTTGTTCATCGTCAAAAAGTTACTTCCGAGAAACAAGATAAATTTTATTATCCACTGATTAAAAAAGTTTAATAAACTATTGCTGAAAAAAAAAATCTTAAACTAGAGAAGTAATAGTTGCCCATAAATTTTTAGAGATAGTTTAGTCGTTTTTCACCTTATATTAGACTAAAATTTGGAAGAAAAAAAAAAAACAATTAGATCAAAATTCGTCTGATTTGGTAATAGATTTTTAAAAACGTAACTGATTAATTTTAAAGTCTATGAACATAAATAAAGCTGTTGTTATTGGCTCAAAAAACTGTCATAATATCGAAGTCAATCGAATAATATTTCTTCCAGACTTATTAGTCTGCTTTAGTGGCATACTTGTGTATATATATGCTGTCACAGAACCCGAAACAACAAGTTTGTGACCATGAGAATTGCTAAGTCTGTTGATAGGTGAAGTAAGTCTGTTAATCAAAAAACAACTTTACCAACCTAAGACAAATATGTTGTGTCATGTGACATACTAACTTAAATAAATCTATCAAGTCAAACAATTCTACCAACTTAAGTCATAAATATGTGGAACAAACAAATCTGTTGTGTCATGTCACAGACTTACTTAAATAAATCTACCCAAAAAAATAACTCTTTGATCGAATAAAAATATGTCATCAAGATCATGATTCATGACAGACTTGTTTTTGAAAAATTAAATTTCCAAATAAATCTGTCAATATTCAAATAAATCTATTATAGTTCAAATAAAATATTATTCGTGTAACAGATTTGTTTGATGACGTGCTAGTTTAAAATAATAGCATTTCTATAAATATATTTTTTGTAAATGATACTAAGAATATGAAAACCCAAACTAGTAATTAATAAAAATTGACACTATTTTAATTATTTTACAATAAATTTATTTCATTCTAGTAAATCGCCCTATTTTAAATAAGATAATTTGTCTTTTCTATTTCTATGGAAAAGACTTATTACTTCAGGATAACTATATAATATTTATTTCAGATGGTAAAATTTGTTTTAACAAATAAATGTAAAACAGTATATTCTACTCCTAGCTCATAGTAATTTGATAACTTCTAAAAATTGGATATATGTTACAATTGAGCTACTAATGATTAATTGAATCAGATTAAAAAGATTAAAATGAATCATTGGATCACTGATCCATAGTAAACTATCCCAAAATCAAAGTTCACTGTAGTAATGTTTTTGAATTTAAAACCAAAATGGCAATATTATTGGATTTAGGAATATACAGGTTCCTTTGGGTCAAAATTTGTTATGTACAGATTTTTTTTCTTTAATTGAATCACTTCTCTCTTTTTTTTTTTTTTTTTTTTTTT
>OVAP01001561.1:382-12524 GCA_900406295.1 Aurinia saxatilis | reverse complement strand
TTTTTTTTTTTTTTTTTTTTTTGCTTACTCCTTTTTTATTATCCGGTTAATGATCATGAGAGAAAAGCAGGTAGATCGATATCTATGTTTTTGACACATGTTGAATGTGAGGTTGTAGCCACCAAGAAACACAACAAGAGCTACTACAACCCATTATCCAGTTCCTTAAATATTTTTGACATACGAAGATGAGAATTGAATTAGTCAAATATCTCGAATGTAATGAGTATACTTGAAAAAAAAATTTTGAGATTTTGTGGACAAATAATTAGAGATTATTTCAGCTACCAGCAGCCTACCAACTTTCCAGTTTCTGACACATGTTCAAAAGCGAATCATTGTCATCCATAATTTTATCCATAAGTAAGAGGGGGAAATTAGATAATTATGTAGCAGCTTCAAGTCAAGGATCAGGATTGGTCTGGTCAAGGTCAAAATTGTGGAGCTCTATAATTAGTATCCCACGAGTCGGCGAAATGTTAAAATCTTTGCTAATAAACGCAATAAATTATGTCTTTGACTTAGTTATATAAATTTTCAAAATAAATTTTACTTCCGAGTTATATATGTTCTGTTGAATCTCACTTTTTTGTTTTGGTCATCTGATTTAAAAGTAAGGAAAACAAAATATGAAGATACAAAGGTAGCAATGATTACATACAACCAGAACAAGGAAAAAAATAAGAAACATAAGCATAGATGATAAAACCTAAAACTGATAGATTACAAAAATAAAGATATTACTCAGAGTTAAACAACAGATCTATCTAAGAGGAATGGCTACGAGCCACGTAGGATAACAATTGATAATCTTGGACCATATTTTTTTTTTCGCAAATTTATATTAATCAGATAAAAATTCGGACCCGAAGATCATACAGAAATAGGAATAGTCACCCAACCAGTAGGAGGGTAACATCGAAACAAAACTAAGGATTATTACAATCTTGCAGTAGACGCCTTCGTAACCATGTTGGCCCATCGCGAGCAATATAAGACTGATAACAATGAGCAGTAGTAACACTGGAGGCAATGCTTGTTACAATATGGTTTGCTGTTGGAGCAACATCGGTAATAGACCAACCTGAAATCAACTGCAAGGTCTGAAACACCTCATGAATTAGGGTTCGAACTGATGGAACCTGAATAGGGTGATTAATGGCTACCAAAAGCTGTGTATTCGATATTTCAAAGATAATATTATGAAGCCGCAAGTCAACCAACGAAGTTGCTGCCCATAATAAACTCTGCAGTTCCGCCTCTAGTCTTGTGCATGATGGGGCTGCAGCATTGCGGCCGTATAGCAAGGGAACTCCATCCTCTGTTATTCTAAGCAATGAACCATATTCTAAGCAATGAAAAATGCTCCTCTGTTAATTTTCCGGGAAACTAGTTCAACACTCCACTGCAAAAAAATCAGGCAATCTAGATGAAAGCACCTTCAGTTTGATCCTCAATACAAACATAATTTAATTAAATTTATGGTTTTATATGTTGTCAACAGCCCATACAAAAGTCATAAGCCACACTAAAACATCTACTATGTAAGACAACCATCCCTTCTGCATTTTGTAAAATCTTTAGTCCAAGCATAATTAATGTTACACTTTAACCAAGAATCAGGTGGTCTCTTCTATTTGGATGTTCTACAATTGTATCTTGCATACAAGCACGAGGAACTATGCTGATTAGCATAGAGCAAGATCAAAGGGGAATTAAGTATATGTAAGAAGAGCTCAAAATGAGTATATATAAAATGTTTCACCGGGAAAGAACCTAATTATAATATAAAATAGAGTAATGAATTCGGAATAACAAGAAAATGAATTGTAAAGTGTGTGTAAACAAAAAAGAATACTTTTTTTTTGTCTTAACAATTGATCTATTATGTATTATATTGGGCTCGAACCCAAATGGTGATACAGTGATGGAACAAAAAAATTATACTTATGTTTTTTTTTATAATTTTATGCATTTAACCTTATATTATCTCATTATTATTTGTTAAATATCAAGATTAACCGTTAATTTTTGGAGATTTTATATACATATATTTCAATCAAATGTTTTTATTTTACTCTTGGTTATAAACTTTGGGACACAAATATGTATTTTTAATCACGGTTTTAATGAATGTGAAACTTTATCCCACATTTAAATTATCCACAAAAACATAATATAGTGGTAATATGAATTATGTATAATAAAAATTCTATATTGAAAAATTGTTTGCAATTTTTTTTTTTGTAGTAATCAATTCTTTTTTTATATCTCTTTTTTTTTAAGAAAAAACTTTGTTAGTTTTATGGTTAAGGATTTTTTTTTCCTTAAAGCAGTAGTGAAAATTAAAATAAAATTGTAAAACAATGAACCAGAGTTTAATTTCTACTGTCGACGTATTCTGTGATCTCCGTTAGAGATATACTAATAATAATATTCGGATAATGAAAAAAGAATTATAAGAGAAAAAATTATTCGTGATGTGACGTGGCAGTTCGATTGGTGTAAATATTCTAATAACATGTGGTTTGTGATTCATTAGCAAATTGATGTTCGAACCTGACCGTATTCTCGGATAAATTCAACTGTAGCATCGGTCCACACAAATGACCTCACCTTTCCTAACTTTTAATTCTATTTTATTTCCCAACCAACGAAATTGTTAATGATATTCTCTGGTCTTTCAAAACCATTACTGGATTCCTTATCTAATATGTTCCGGAAACATAAAAGTAAGTATATGGGTTCAGTTTTACTATCTAAAAAGACTGAATATAAAAATTCGAACCAAATGTGGGAAAAAAACCCTATTATTTACTATATCTTAACATAAAAGATAATGGATAGACTTAATTATTTTGAATAAAATTGTATCAAATCATCCATATTAATTAGATATTTTGGTAGTAAAGCGGCGTGCTTGGAGCCTTTGATGACATAAATCACTGATAAGTAGATACGAAACATATTTAATTCGTGGTGGGCAATACGTTGAATAAGAATGACTCTGCAGCATACCAATAAGGTAACCTCGTTATTAGTTTTTGTATCATATAGGAGTACTAGTAGTGATTATAAAGTAGTGTACTTAATTAATAATTAGTGTCCAGATACATAATATTGGCAGACGGTCCTTGTTAAGTCTATAAAATCCCATTACAAGGAATTTTCATTTCCAATTGAATTGGGAACAAAATTTGATTTCCCAAATCTCGAAATGGCTTCCATGGCTGCCGTTCTCAACAAAACTCCTTTCCTCTCTCAGCCACTCACCAAATCCGATTTCCCCTTCGCCTCCTCCGTCTCCTTCCCCTCGAATTCTCACCGTCGCGGCGGAGGAATCCGGGCTGGGTTAATCGCCCCCGACGGAGGGAAGCTCGTGGAGCTCGTGGTGGAGGAGCCACGGCGGAGAGAGAAGAAGCACGAGGCGGGTGAGCTGCCGCGCGTGGAGCTGACGGCGATTGACATGCAATGGATGCACGTCTTGAGCGAAGGCTGGGCAAGTCCACTCGGAGGTTTCATGAGAGAATCCGAGTTCCTCCAAACTCTTCATTTCAACTCGCTACGTCTTGACGACGGATCCGTCGTCAACATGTCCGTGCCTATTGTTCTTGCTATCGATGACGAGCAGAAGGCACGAATCGGCGAGTCTAAACGTGTCGCACTTGTTGATTCCGACGGTAATCCCGTCGCCATCCTCACCGAGTAAGTAATCGGTTTCTTCATTTTGCCTTAATTAGTTGAATCACAAGAAGAAACGTATCTAATGAGCAACTAGTGGAAAATTCCAATTTTTTGTGTCCTGAGATTAGTCAATGATATTGAGATTTGATGATTCAACAAGTCTATTTTATCTTATGCATAGGATTTAGGATATATAGTTTCTTTTGTCACTAGGTACATTTTGGGCATCTATTTCTGAATACAACAATGATTAAATATGAGTTGAGATTAGTCAATGATCTAATACGTTCTTGAAACTTGTTTTTTTGTTTGATCAGCATTGAGATTTACAAGCATCCCAAGGAAGAACGGATAGCCAGAACTTGGGGTACGACTGCTCCTGGTTTGCCTTATGTAGAAGAGGCTATAACCAATGCTGGAAATTGGCTAATTGGGGGTGACCTTGAGGTTTTGGAGCCAGTTAAGTACAACGATGGCCTTGACCGTTTTAGGCTTTCGCCTGCTGAGCTCCGCAAAGAGCTAGAGAAGCGTGGTGCAGATGCTGTTTTTGCTTTCCAGCTCAGGAACCCTGTCCACAATGGTCATGCACTCCTAATGACTGATACTCGTAGGAGGCTTCTGGAGATGGGATACAAAAACCCTATTCTTCTGCTTCATCCATTAGGAGGGTACACAAAGGCTGATGATGTTCCTCTAAGTTGGAGGATGAAGCAGCACGAGAAGGTAAGAAGACTGATTGATTGTGTTTATCTTACTTTGTGAGATCAACAACATCTGCTGGATTTTTTAAATGCTAAATGGGGTGCATGAATATTAACAGGTGTTAGAGGATGGTGTTCTTGATCCAGAGACTACAGTGGTTTCGATCTTCCCATCTCCTATGCATTATGCTGGTCCAACTGAAGTGCAATGGCACGCAAAGGCTAGAATCAATGCGGGTGCTAACTTTTACATTGTGGGTCGTGATCCTGCCGGGATGGGTCATCCCATAGAGAAACGTGACCTTTACGATGCTGATCATGGAAAGAAAGTACTAAGCATGGCACCTGGACTTGAACGACTCAATATCCTTCCTTTCAGGGTATATAAAAATCCAGTTCAAAAGATTTACAGTAATTGTTTGGCAATATTGAATCTGATATCTTGGTTTGATTTCTTTTCAACCGCAGGTTGCTGCATATGACAAGACACAAGGCAAGATGGCTTTCTTCGATCCCTCGAGGCCACAAGATTTCTTGTTCATCTCAGGCACTAAGGTAATCCACTAGTTACCAAAGAGAATCATCCTTCATTGTTAAATTATTCATAGTGTTCTGATAAAATCTCTTTGTGGTTTCGTTTTTTAGATGCGCACATTGGCGAAGAACAAAGAAAACCCTCCAGACGGATTCATGTGCCCAGGAGGATGGAAAGTTCTGGTTGATTACTACGACAGCTTAACTCCGGCAGGTAATGGTAGACTACCAGAAGTGGTTCCAGCTTAAGTCAAGACAAAACTGTGACTGCTTCGTTTCAAATTGTACCCTTTGTGTTGTGAGCCTTGCGGCAACAGTGATTGATTGATGTATAGGAGAAGCCTATATATAATCTGGCCGGACCTTTTTCCAAATAAATACAGAAACTCTGTTTCTTTACTACGAAAGTTGTAATATTTCATGCAGCCACTGTCCGGTCAAACTTGTACCATATGAAATGAAACGATTGTGTGTATAAAATTGGTCCGCACGGGGTTGAATGTAATCAATAAAACAAAAAATTAAATTTTGTTTTGTGTTCTCTCGAAAGTAGAAGGTAAAGAAAAAACGTAAGTGTCATCCAATAGAAAATTCTTATAAAATAGTATCGTAAAAGGTAAAAAAGTGTTTGAAAACAAAACAAAGAAATAGATAAACTATAATGGAAACCTATTGCAAGTTGTTGAATATTTTCGGGTAAATTACGTTTATGATTTTCTTTTGATCATTTCCGTTTTGGTCTGCAATTAAAACTTTAAGTCCGGTCCTGGACTTAACTCCGGATAACGCGACATAGAGTTGTCAATGCGGAAAAACTGACCTGGGTAGATATATTCTGATATTCTCAAGTGATTGATCTTGAGTTTTATTGATCGTCATTGCGAAAACTAAGTTCAAAGGGAATTGTCTGCGATGCATTCTGAAAGGAAACTTTCCATCCGGTGGTGTCAAATACATCCTTGGTATTAAAACATTTTCACCGTTCCTCTTATCACTTCCGGTTACAATGATAGCTTCGATAACGTGACTTTGCATCTGAGTAATTATCAGACGTGTTCCATTACATAGTCCCCTTTTGGATCAATATTCCGCATACACGTTATGGGAGCACCCATTTTCAACTTTAGTTCGTGTTTCGGTAAGCCGGATGCACGGATATCGTTAAGAAACTTGATGGGTTAAACAACATTGTCATTAGGGTCAACATCTTCAGGATTAATACTCTCTGAGCTGATGTAAATTTTCTCCTTACCTGAGAGTATAAAAAGAAAATAGCAATGTATAATCACGGTGCATAAGAAGTGGGAGAATGTTTACTCACATCGTATTGGAAAATAGAGGAGCATCTCTATTTCGTAATAAACGTTTTAATCTATATAGTAATATATGATAAACAGATACCATAACCGTATTAAATGTTATTCCTAATTTTATGTAATTTTCTTCCAACCGTTTAAAATAGAGTTTGGAGTTACCTGGTAATCTTTTCAGCATGTGGTAATTGACCTTGTCGACTTTGTCATTTGTAGGACAAAGTATTGCTCGATCTCGATAGTAATTCAAATCCTCAGAGNGTCATGTGGTTGGTCAATATTTTCATCTCCAACATCAAGAATCCATTTGGAGAATGCTTCAAGATCTGATGCACCTTCCTTTGTAAGACCTTTTTCTGCAACCTCATATTCTTTGTAATTTTCAAAACTTTGCAATGGTCCCACAATTCCGACGCATTTAGGCTCGAAAATACTGTTTGCGATCTACCTCCACCAGGAATGACTGGTAGAATCTGTCTGAAGTCACCTCCGAACACCACAACTTTTCCACCAAGTGGCTTATCATGTGCGGGATCTAATATATTCGATTATAAAACTTAAAACTTTGTTTTGTGTTTTTCCGATATTAGAAAATAAAAAACAAAAAGTAAGTACGGAAATATAAAGTTCTCATAAAATAGTATAGAAGATGTAAAAAATTGTTTGGAAAACGAAGACAATCAAAATCTGCATCAGAGCAATGGTCAGCTGTGCGGTTTTTTACTTCGCCCCATGCCCTGGGTCACATGGGGAAGCGAAGTAAAAAATACTCATGCCAATCACCTGTATCATATTATGTTTTTACCTATATTAGAATATTCGTGTTGTTATAAGTATTCTCAAACTTTGGGTATATATGCGATAATATATAGTGAACATGAAATATGTAAAAATAAATTTATAAACTTTTTGCTTTTGTTATGGTAAAACTCATATTTATTTATAATCACAATATATGATAGTTTAGGTCTAATAATATTTGCATACTTAATTTTCGTTTTGGAATAAATATTTTATTACGTAATTACTATCTTGAAATATGATATTATAAACTATAGTAATTAAATAATTACTATATGTTATTATTATTATTATTATTATTATTATTATTATTATTATTATTATTATTATTATTATTGTTATTATTATTATTATTATTATTGTTGTTGTTATTATTATTATTATTACCATCATCATAATTAAATTTTGCTTCTTCAATGTTGTGTTCTCATTCGTTTACATGTGTGTTTGTTTGTTGCTTCTTGCACAATAGTTTTTGTTGTTATGATGTTTTTCTAAATACAATTAAGCTACACAAATTAAAACACATAGTTTACAGAATCTAATAACAACATTTTAAAAAGAAAATTAGAGTATATAAAAATAGAAATTGAATTCCATGATTTGAACATGGATATGGATAAATAGATGTTTTTCCATAAATATTTTTACTTTGGTAAGTAAAAAACACATTAATTACCTGATTTTGTTTCTTCTCTCTATTATTTTAAATAACTTGGTTTGGTGTAAGGTATGAAGGAGTTTAATTATGAGTTAAACATAATGCAGTTTCAGTTTGACATCTCATCTACCACTGATTGAGGAAAGATAAACATAAAACATTGTCTCTATCTATTATCATCAGTATTATTACTCCACCTGATCAAGGATATTTGTTTCTTCAACTATTTGACTAAAACACGTGTTTCAAGTTTTAAATTTTCAAGTCTATTGATATGTTTTTTTTAAAGAGTTCCAACCAGCAGAGAAAATAGAAAAAAAAAAATCAAAGATGCAAACTTGAATTGAGTCTTTTTTTTTAACTCCTATGCTTGTAAGACCAATTTAAGCAAAACCCATTTTTGCTTATAAAATGTAAAACAAAAGGGCTTATGCGTGGGTGTGTGATTATGCCGTCTGCATATTTACTGACATGGCAGAAGAAGATGATCTGGTTTGAGTTAGAACCAGAGTAATCAACTCGGTTTAAAGTGGAAAACCTGTGAAGAAAACCGATCAATTCGGATTAGAACCAGAGTGATCAAGGTGAAGTTTCTACTTGATCACAGTTGAAGATAAGTAGAAGTTCAAAAACAAATTGGTAATACACATACACAAACTTTAAACAACCTGAACTGAAAGTTGTGATTAAAGCAAAAACTATTAACAGAACAAATCACTTTTCTGGATATAGTACATTGATCTTTACAAATTGTTATTCACCGAGAAACATATGGTTAGTCATGCTTTAGTTATATGTTCCTTGGTTCTTTGTACTTGTGATTAGTACAAAACTGTTGTAGAGTTCAATGGTGAATGTGTATAAGCTCAGAAATTAAGATCAGCTAGATGTTTATGTCATAAGCCAAAAGAAGTGAAACCAACCTGTAAACACCAACTTGATGGGTGTATATGATCTGAGGTAGAGACATTTTTACTTCATTTCAACTCCTACTGCCAATGCACGTGTTGTATACTCAAGCTTAAACATGTTGACATACTCTCTGCATACAACCAAAACTTAATATGTTTGTGAGAAAATCCAAGCTTCTACTTCATCACATATCCAGTCACATAGTTAAAAGCAATAGGCTTGAGTAGAATGGCTCAAATGTGTAGATATGAAATGCAGAGTACCTTTCATCATATTAGCTCCTCTAACCCAAATTTCGCCTAATTGATTAGCACTTTGAGATTTTCTAGTTTCTACACTCACTATTTATGCTTCTACTCTTGGAGCAAGCATTTCAGTTTAACCAGACCAGAGTTCCTTTTCCTGAGTCTCAGGTCGGTCATTCTATATCTCTGAAGAAAAAACCACAAAGCACCTCCTTCACATCATTCAAACAGTGAATCAGATTCAAATTTCCACCAATCTAGCTAAAGATGAATCCTCTTGAATCATTGATACACAAGATCTTCTTGACTCACCTTTATGCTCCATTCTGCATGCAGCTTTATCGATTAAGAGAGCACAAACTCGAAGCTAGAGTTGAATCTGTCAATCTGAAACTTATGTTCCTCCGTTGGCACATAAAAGTGAAAGAGAAATGAAAATTAGACTTTGCTACCACTCAGACCAAACCCTGAAATCTCTCAACTCACACTGTGTCAAAGAGAATTATAGATTAGTCCTTTTACCTTGAGCTGCTCTGTTTTCTCTTTTGTCAGTAGTGTTTCGTGCATCTCTTGAAAGATGACTTTGCCATTCTGATCAAACCGAAACAGAGAACATAGTTAAATTGTATAAAAGAAATGAACAATGAAGTATAGTTTTTTAAGTTAGAAAGAGAACATAGTTTTGAGAGAATGGAAGAGAAAAAGGTTAAAGTGACATTACATGGGATGATTATCGTACTAATGATTGTTTCTTATTGCAGATGTTGAGGCCATGGGTGGAGTAATGTTCCAAGGGCAAAGAGCTCAAGAAAAGTCTGCCAAAGAGGCTAGAGAAAGATTCAAAGTTCGTGAAGATGAACTAAATAACCATTTCCCAAAAAAAATTATCAAATCGAATGATGATGTAGATCATCNATCGAATGATGATGTAGGACATCTGGACATCATCATCATCACTGGTTTTGGAGCTCACAAAGTTTTTCATGAAGCAGTCGGTGTAGAGATGATTACTCCAGTAAACAGTCCGACAATATACAACTGGATAGAGCACCTGCAAAAGCTGCCTGTAATGAAAGAATTTGAACTCCCTCGTGATAAGTTGTTGAAACTATCAAACTCACAATCAATTTTTCCTATCAAACATACAAACAAAACTCAACATCTGTTCAAACCCAAACCATTACAATCAATTTTTTACAAACCCAAACCATCAAAATCTGTTCAGCAACAGTGTCATAAGAATCAATTTGAATCGAAAAACATCAGGCTCATTGAAAACATCAGCGAGGAAGAAGAAGAGAGTGATTTGTACCTGATTATAGAGGATGAAATCGAAGATGAGAATCACAAATCTAAGAGTCAGTCTTTGAGTCCATCGTTACTGGAGACTACGGTTTGGATCGAGCGAGAGAAGAGATCGCAACAAAAGAGAGATAGATGAGTCTTTAGATGAGTCTCGGTGTTCGTTAGTTGATTATGGTAGAAATCGCCAGAATTTCTCCACATAATTCCCATGAATGTCGAGGAACCCTAATTTTCTAAATTAAAATACATGTTATATTTGGTGTTTTCTAATTTGATTTTTAGGCAAATCCATATCAGATTAAATTAATACTAACTTTGCATAAGAAAAATACACATCAGTTAAATGTGCAACTTTTCGGAAATGTCTACGTGTCCGTGTAGAATAGTACAAGATGCACGAATCTTTTATTTTTTACCTTCATAATTTATATGATCAGGATTAGGGGTGTCAATTGGGCCCGCGGCCCTGGCCCGTTTGGTCTAATAGGGAAGCGGGTATGGGCATTTGTTTTTCGGACCGCAAATTAGCGGGCCTAGCGGGCCAGGCCGTTTGGTCATGCGGGCTCGAGCGGTCCGGTCCGCCAGCGAACCGCGGTCTGTGGTCTAGCCTGCACAGATATGTCTGTTTAAACATGTGTCTATACTTCAGATAGAGTTAGAGGCTTCAGATAGAACCGCGGTCTGTGGTCTAGCCCGCGCAGATATGTCTGTTTAAACATGTGTCTATCTGAAGTATAGACACATGTTTAAACATGTGTCTATACTTCAGATGGAACCGCGGTTTGTGGTCTAGCCCACGCAGATATGTCTGTTTAAACATGTGTCTATACTTCAGATAGAGTTAGAGGCTTNCACTACAAGAAAACACGTCTGTTGCTACGGAAATTTGCGACGGATTTAATTCGTCGCAAATTTGCGATGAAATTGCGACGAACTTGCGATGATTTTAATAATTCGAAGCAATGGCGTCGCAAAATTGCTTCGAATATTTCGCCGTAAACCCATCGCAATATTGCTACTAATTTGCGTCTGATTTGCGACTAATCCGAGAGGCGTCGCAAATCCGTAGCAAATTTGCGACGGATATGCTACTAAGTTTTGTAATCGGAATACTGCTACGAATTTGCGTCAAAATTGCGACGAAATTGAGAAACGTCGCAAATTTGTAGCAATCTCGTAGCAAATTAACCCCTAAACCCTAAACCACATTTGAACATTTGCTACTACTTTGCTACGGATAGTCGCAAATCCGTAGCAAAGTAGTAGCAAATTTGTCCAAAAAAACAAAAAAAGTTTCAATCAAAGTTTTTATAAACTTAAAACCCCAAACCAAGGAAGAAATTCAAATGTACAAGAACGAAATTAGATATTCAATCAGCTAACACAATTTCCGTAAAGTAAATATCAAAGACATATATAGATGTGAAGAATGTTTTGACAATTCTTAACATACGTACATATAGTTATACTTCATCGATGTTATGAATGATGATGTAAATCATTTTTTTCTAATGTATACATATAGTTCAGTGGACTTGGTTGGGTGTATCTGTCTTCACGAAAGAAAATATCGGTAACCATCTATATTCCATAATTAACCCCTATACCCTAAACCACATTTGAAAATTTTGCTACTACTTTGCTACGCATCGTCGCAAATCCGTAGCAAATTTGCTATGGATTTGCGATGACCCATAGCAATCTCGTAGCAAATTTGTCAAATTCTATTGTGTGGCTTTGTACAATATATTGTTACTTTCCGGTATTTATAATCACTTTCAACCAATTCTATATCGGACACATAATTTTAAATTATATATGAAATTGGATTTTTTTTTTTCAAATTTTTAATTGAACGAGAATAATATATATAGCACGACAATTCTTAATGTACATATAGTTATATTTGATATATGTTATGAAAAATTATGCAAATAATTTTTATAATGTATACATATAGTACATTGGACTTGGTTGGGTGTATCT
>OVAP01001560.1:0-23182 GCA_900406295.1 Aurinia saxatilis | reverse complement strand
CTCGTTTAGTATCGCCCTCGATCCATTCCTCGATAGAATCACTAGCTTCGGCTTCTTCGAATCGTCGAAAGATGTTACATTCTTCGCCTCTAGTTCCTCCTGAATCAAGCCTTGGATACGAGGTGTGTAAGCTCGATCCAAAACATTCCTGAAATCAACAATGGTTTGGTTCCTATTAATCAACGAAGAGTTCACTGTTAACTCATCGTGAATACGCAATCCGACAGTAGCTTCTTTGAAACAATGCGTTCTCGAATCACCGCTGAAATCAACCAGTGGATAATCCGAGAGCTGCGAAACGATATTCCCGTACTTCATCTCCCACCAATCGTGATACTCGATGATCACAAACACAACTTTCTTGTTGAAATGTTGAGAAGTTATAAACAAAGGGATGATCCCGTCGTTGAACTCGTGGTACACGTTTCCTGTGTATCCACCAGTAGAGAAGAACACCGCAGGAACATCGTGGTACACATCGCAGACACTAATCGAAGAGTTGTTCGAGTCTTTAGTAACGAGTTGGAGTTCTTGAACAGTGTCCATCACACTAGTCTCCCATTTTCTAGTGTAAGGCTTGATCTTCTCGAGTTTTGTGTTGTTGTTCTTGGTGGAGGTAAAGAGGAAAACAGAGGACGAAACAGAGTTTGTCCGAATATCACCTTTCATTACACATATGTCTGATCTCAAACCGGTTCTGTCACAACAAATTGTTCCTATACACACATGTAAAGAACCAATAAGCTATAGTTTATAACAAAAATACACAACATGGGTTTCAAGGGCTTGTTAAAAACTAACCATTGGAGATATCTGAGCATGGAGGAGCAGTGATTGGTTCATCATAAGAAGCAAGACCTTCACTTTCTCTACCAAACGGATCTGTATAAGTATAACAAAGAGAAGGTGAAACAGAGATACAAAAGAGAGGAAATGAGAGAGATGTTACATGTAAGAATCATACCTAGTAGAGAAAGAGTGGAGAAGCCAAGGAGATAAGGAGCTACGATGAAACAACAAGAGATTAAAGAGAGGAAGAGGAGAGATAGAATCTTTCGTTTAGCTCTCTTCAAGTAGCAACCTCCTCCTCCTCCTACACCACCTTCTTCTAATGAAACTCGAAACTTGTCGTCTTTTCTTCCATGGTGAATCAGTAATCTCTGGTACTGTACCATCTTTCTAGAGTAAACCCAAGAACCCAAGTTTTGGTTTTTGATGAAAAGGGTCTGATATAAAAAAAATACTTTTCTTAGAGAGGAGGAAGGAGAAAGATAGGGACGACGACTGTTTATGAGGATTTGTAAAGATAAGACTTTTGAGTTAGACACGCAATATATATATATACATACGGTCCAACTAGTTTTAACGAGTGAAATGATGAAAGTGACTATTAAAATTATATAATATAATGTTTTCTTAAAAAATATTATGTGGTGTTTAGTGGAGTTTCCTCTGCATTTTCGGTAAGAACACGGAATCAACAGAGAGGAGGTGGCTGTCAAGTGTTTGGTCAAAGTCAAATTATTAGGCTTTTCAATATTCTTGTTTTTTTTTTTTTATATAACAAATATTCTTTCTCTTTTTTGTACAGTATATAGTTTTTTGGGTTACATCGTACATTTAATTTTAGCTCAGGAAGAAAAATAAAGATAGTGGACTGATTATTAATAATTTCGTTTGGAATTGAAGTTTACGTAAAAGGGGGTTATAGCGAAAAGACGGCAAAACGTTTCGTCTCGTGGGGTTAAGACAGCGTGGAGTTTAAAGGTGAATATGTTGCATGTGGCATGTTCCTGACGCCGACTTTGACATATTGTAGATTCGCATAATATGAGATAATTAATTCGTTTATACAAATGGTAACGAGTTGTATCTTTTGCCTATTATTAGACCAATTATATACTAACATTGAGAAAATGCGAAAACACTATGAATAATTTAGATTACAATGATTTTCTTCTTATTGCTTCCAAGTTCCAATGATTTTTTTCCGAAAACTTAGACGATAGATTCCTAGATATTTTGTTCTGTTCCTCTGCTCTGTTTTTTATAAATAAATTATTGTCTGAAAATTGTCGGATAATTAATGAATTATTCAGAAAAATTCCTTGAAACACTATTATTATTTGGAGTAATAATTTCAAAAATATTACTAAAAAATTATATTTTTCAAAAATATCACAAATATTAAATTGATTTTAAACGTTTAGAANAAATATCACAAATATTAAATTGATTTTAAACGTTTAGAATTATTTATTTTTGTTTGGGTTAATTATTTTATATTTAGGGTTTAGTTTTGAAGAATTGGAGTTTAGTTTTGATGGTTTAGGGTTTAACTTTGAATGTTTAAAAATTAATTCAAATTTAATGGTATTTTCGGAACATTTGAAAAAAAAACTTTTTAGTGGTATTTTTAGAAATACTATTCCAAATGATAATATTTTACAGATTCTCTCAATTATTTATATAGTTATATTAGGTAGAGAGTAATGCATAGTATCCAAAGTTATAAGAAATGTTGTTTACAAAAATAAATGTTAAGCTCTATAGTAGATTAATGACTAATTAACATCTAAACTGCTTACGTGAAGATTAGAGGATATCTAGCAGGTTTGGAGATTCCGACATAGTTCATTTAGTTCATGTAGTTTAACAAAGATGAATTTAGTTTGGATAGTGGTGGATTAAAGAGGTAATTAATATAGGAAATCCTTAGAAAATGTTAATAGTATATAGTAATCTACAAAATCCGAACCATATATTCCATTATATGTTTTGGGGTGGTAATTAACTATGTGTTTTAGTTTGAATAACATACAACTAATTATCTTAGATTCGAATAAAGATATTCAAAAAGGCTGGAGTCATGATAGTACATATAACTTTTTCGAACCGATGTACATCCTTTTTCCAATACGCTTATAATTCTGTTCATTTTCCCCCTCTTTGGCACATGGTCACCGCCTCCAGACCATTATTGATAATATTGTTGTATGGTTCGTAAGGAAATATATAAACGTTTTCTCTATTGATACGAAGAGTATATATGTATATAAATTTTTTGACCTAATTCTATTTGCTGAACAAACAATATGATATACGTAAATATATTAACTTTCCTAAATACATTATTCAGTTCGATTTCGTAATCTCCGAGATCTTCTTTTTTCTTGTGGATTTAGTGGCTTCACCGTAATACCCTCCCGTAAGCTCATACGTGGAAACATGTATGAGATTGGACCTATCTTCAAAACATTATGTTTCTCATACACACGAAACAGAGAAACACACACGACGATTCCAAACTTCGAAACCGTGAGACACGCTCTGTTTTGACACACAAGACAGAGGACACCACCACACACAACGATTCCAAACGTTGAAACCGTGAGAAAGCTCTGTTTTAACACAAAATAGAGGACCAACCACAATAATTCCAAACTTTGAAACCGTGAGACAAGCTTTGTTTTAACACGCAAAACAGAATCTTCCTTCTTCCTTGTGGGCTTGGTGGGCTTCACTGTAATATGTAGATGAAGCCCACCAAGCCCGTAATATATTACGTATGGTGAAGCCGACCAAGCCCACAAGGAAGAAGGAAGATCTCGGAGATTACGAGATCGAACGAGATCGAACTGAATAATGTATTTAGGAAAGTTAATATATTTACACATATCACATTGCTTGTTCAGCAAGTAGAATTAGGTCAAAAGTTTGTATAAATATGTACATCTTCATATCAATAAAATTGAGAAAAACGTTTATATTGTTTCCTCCAAATCCAAAGTTGATGAGTTATCAAATCTACATATTACGGTGAAGCCCTCAAGAAAGAAGGAAGATCTCGGAGATTACGAGATCAAACGAGATCGAACTGGTATATCACATTGCTTGTTCAGCAAGTAGAATTAGGTCAAAAGATTTGTATAAATATATACCTCTTCATATCAATAAAATTGAGAGAAACGTTTATATCTTTCCTCCAAAATCTACATGGTATCAGAGCAATGTGATATACGTAAATATATTAACTTTTCTAAATACATTATTCAGTTCGATCTCATAATCTCCGAGATCTTCCTTCTTCCTTGTGGGCTTCACCGGGTATCAAATTAGACTGTGAAAGTTCTAAAAATAGTTAATTAATTTATGGCTCAAAATCCTATTGATTTTTGTGGTGAAGCTGCAAAAATCTTCCTTTGAACATCCCTTGAATGAGTATTGGGATCTCTTTATATGACCCATGAATGTAAAGACCCTTTTCTTCCTATATATTTTGTGTTATAGCCCCATGCTTCTCTATTATACACGTTATATACCTCTATTCATATTTCAAACCATTTTTGTCCTATATATTTTTTTAAATTCCTACATTTTTATTATACTATAGTGATAATACCGATATTTTTTGTACTGCTAAAAGATATTTCCGGATCTCCCACTAAATCACTAATCACGAATAACTGAAGCAAGCATGCAAAATATGCTTGTCCAAGTATGAAAGCGTAAATCTCTACATCATATCTTTCTACTTTTGTCACACATTGTATCTGTTTTTCTTAGTTTCCTAATTAAACTAACCTTTTTCATTCATTCACCTAACAACAACCTTCAAACATATTTTGAATGGTGAAGCAGAAATGTCTTTGTTACGAACACAATAAACACGAAGATACGAATTAAGACAGCGTTCTCACGTGTAATACGACTATATGAGAGTGTCAAAGTCTATAACTCTATATATATACTAGACATGAGCGATTTATTTTCATTAATTAGTGGAAAATGGGAAAAGATTTAAGATAAGTTTTGTAACACCCCGGTTCTCTTAAACCCGGGAATGTTTTAGTTATTCAAATTTTGTTGGGTCAAAGTGTAAAAACTGAAAACTCTTGTCCTTATATTGCAAAATCAGAAGAGTTGTCCTATAAAAACTGAAAAGGAAAAGAAGAGCCCTAGTTTTCGTTTACGTTCTTTGCCTCTGTTTATCATCTTTTTCTCTCCCTCTACACTCTTTGACTGCTCAAGGTTCCTCTCCTCCAGCAAAAATCTCCTCAGGTGTCTCTCCCTCCGCAAGTCTCCTTCCTCCCTTCTTCTCCATTCATGTATCGTCACTTTCAAGGCCTCTCCACGGAGAACCACCAGGAACTGTGTAACGAGACACCCATGGATGTGAAGATCCGTGTCTCAAATGTCCATGAAGCCTGAGATCGCCTCAATCGGAGCTATATCCAGAGAGTTATGACCATTCTTCTCCAGGAGGTCCAGTCTATCCACAACAGCCATTTTCAGTCCGAATAGCTAACTTGTAAGAGTCATATCTGGAGGCTCATAAGGAATCAGACGGCACACAGCCTATCAAAATGAAGTTCCGGACGTCCTCCTTCCATGGCGACAAGAATCATGGCGATCCGAATTCTATGCAGAGAGTTATGGGCATTCTTCCTCAGACTGTCATCTCTGTCCAAACCAGTTTTCAAGGGAGGACCCGTCCAGTCTTATTCTTAGTTCAATTGGTTGCTTGTGCTACGAGTTAAGACCTAGCAAGACTTTTGTGTGTTTGAGCTGATGTTTGTTTTGAGTGATGTTTGGCTATGTTGTTTGCAAACGGTGCATTTGTCTGTTAAGCTAATAAAATCTGTTAGGAACTGCTGACTGAACTGAACTATTGTCTGAACTGATAGTTGTGTTGTTGACTTGGATCTGGTATCCAGGGGCTGTATATTTGATCGGGGGTCGGATCCCGAGACTGTAGTTTGACCCATATCCGTACTCTGGGGAATGTAAATTTGATTGGGATAATGGAACTCCTGAGACTGCTAGGTTTATCCGGATTGAGGATTCAGAGTGTGATAGGTTCTTTGAAACTGATATTCTGACATCTAACTGTTGATTGTTTGTGAGTCTTGTTATGTGTGTTGACTGGTGAACTTGTAACTATTGTGGTAGTGGATTTAGTGAGCTCTGCTTGCCCTCACTGAGTAACCTTGTGTTGCTCACCCCTTCTCTTCCCCTTGTTTCAGATATATGAGACTTGAGTTTAATGTGTAAATGTTGGTGTTTGTTTTGCAAAAGAGCGCCAAGGCTTCGATGACAACTGTTGTGAACTTGAACTGGACTTTGTGTTCGGGAATTGTTCTTAACACCTTGTCTCTAGCGTGTTCAGAGAGGCCGGGTGTTACAATTGGTATCATAGCCTACGTTAAGACCCCCCGGCTCCGACCCGAAGGGTCAACTCTTCATCGTTTTCAAAAGTTGTTTACAAAATGTTTTTGTTAAGTGCACTGACATATTTCTCGGCTTTTCAAAGACACCAGCTAGCATTTGTTGATTTTTGTCTGTTGGAAGTTTGTCTTCTGTTTCAGTTCTGAACTTTTGTGATTGTCAAAAGTGTTCTTACTCAAACCACCGGAAAGTTGGAGTCAACAAGCGAAGCAAGCGGCGAAGGATCGTCTTCCCATATTTTGGAGTAGGGCCACTAGCGTAGTTTAGGTTTTCGTATTTTGACTGTTTTGTGTTAGTAGTCTGAGTTCGTGATTTGATGATCTTGTGATAGTTATGTTGTGTTTTTGTGGAACTTGGCCATACTCCTTAGTATAAGTTTTGTTCGTAACTTCTCCATTATGCCTGACTGAAATTGAGAACTTTTAGAAGAACTCAATGTTGAATTCGGGACGAATTCCAGTCAAGTGGGGGAGAGTTGTAACACTCCGGTTCTCTTAAACTCGAGACTGTTGTAGCTATTCAAATTCTGTTGGGTCAAAGTGTAAAATCTGAAAACTCTTGTCCTTATGTTGCAAATTCCTATAAAAACTGAAAAGGAAAAGAGGAGCCCTAGTTTTCCTTTACGTTCTTTGCCTATGTTTATCATCTTTTTCTCTCCCTCTGCACTCTTTCTGGCTGCTCAAGGTTCCTCTCCTCCAGCAAAGATCTCCCCAGGTCTCTCTCCCTCCACAAGTCTCCTTCCTCCCTCTTCTCCATTCATGTACCGTCACTTTCAAGGCCTCTCTACGGAGAAGCACCATGAACTGTGTGACGAGCCACCATGGCTGTGAAGATCTGTGTCTCAACTTTCCATGAAGCCTGAGATCGCCTCAATTGGAGCTATATCCAGAGAGTTATGACCATTCTTCTCCAGGAGGTCCAGTCTGTCCGCAACAACCATTTTCAGTCTGAACAGCTAACTTGTAAGAGTCATATTTGGAGGTCCAAAAGGAATCAGACGGCGCACAACCTATCAAAATGAAGATCCGGACGTCCTCCTTCTATGGCGACAAGAATCATGGCGTCCGAGTTCTATGCAGAGAGTTATGGGCATTCTGCCCCAGACTGTCATTTCTGTCCGAACCAGTTTTCAAGTGAGGACCCGTCCAGTCTTATTCTTAGTTCAATTGGTTGCTTGTGTTGCGAGTTAAGACCTAGCAAGACTTTTGTGTGTTTGAGCTGATGTTTGTTTTGAGCGATGTTTGGCTATGTTGTTTGCAAACGGTGCATTTGTCTGTTAAGCTGATAGAATCTGTTAGGAACTGCTGACTGAACTGAACTATTGTCTGAACTGATAGTTGTGTTGTTGACTTGGATCTGGTATCCAGGGGCTGTATATTTGATCGGGGGTCGGATCCCGAGACAGTTTGACCCAGATCTGTACCTGGGGAATGTAAATTTAATTGGGATAATGGAACTCCTGAGACTGCTAGGTTGATCCGGATTGGGGATTCGGAATGTGATAGGTTCTTTGAAACTGATATTCTGACATCTGACTGTTGATTGTTTGTGAGTCTTGTTATGTGTGTTGACTGGTGAATTTGTAATTGTTGTGCTAGTGGATTTGGTGAGCTCTGCTCGTCCTCACTGAGTAACCTTGTATTGCTCACCCCTCCTCTTTCCCTTGTTTCAGGTATAGGAGAGTTGAGTTCAATGTGTAAAAGTTGGTGTTTGTTTTGCAAAAGAGTGTCAAGGCTTCGATGACAACTGTTGTGAACTTGAACTGGATTTTGTGTTCGGGAATTGTTCTTAACACCTGGTCTCTAGCGTGTTCAGAGAGACCGGGTACTACAAGTTCCTTACCATTATCTCTCTAAATGACATGAATAACTCCTGATTTTTGTTGTTTTTTTTTCCAGAGAGGACATTAGTTTTTTCTTTTAAAAAACAAAATAAAATAGTATAATTTTGAAATAATTGTAGCTGAATTGTAATATATTATTTGAAATCTTCAAAGTTTACTTGATCTTCACGTCAGAGCTGTGATCGTAGCTTTGGACTGCAAGGCAGCCATTGATGCAATTCGATCGCCTGCGTTGTAGCCAAAATATAGAGTGCTAATCTCTCGAATACAAGCTTTGGTCTGTTCATTTGATAGTGTATTTTTTCAACATGTCTCCAGTAGTTCCAATTCTATTGCACGGGAGATAGCTCGTAGTGTGACTAGAGATGATCGATTTCAGTCTTATTTAGTGCTTGATGGACCTACATGGTTAAGTGATCATTTAGTTAGTAAGGCGGCTTGTAGTATCTAAAATCTCTTTATTTAAGAGATAAGTCATGATGCCTTTTGACCTTTATTGAGAATTTGTTTTCGTTAATTGTTTTTGTTATTTGGATTATTTTTCTCTATTCATAAATTCATAATACTAATAAAATCAGATGATAAAAAAAAAGGAAAGTAATTGAAACCAAAAAGAATACAGCGTATGGGTGTCTTATACAAAATTTAGAAGTTCTGAAAAATGTCTCCATAAATAGAAACGAGAATCAAAGAAAATGAATATCTATGTAGTTTGAAACTTTGAAATCATAAGAAGAATGTGTTTGCAAAATGATTATCTCCGTGTTGCTGAATGAAGATGCATCAAACAGTCCATTTTCTTATCAGTGTTGTTAATGTCCGAATGTTTCAAACTTTGCTAAATAAAAACTCAAAACAACGATTAATTATTAATTTTAACAATATAGTGTGTAAAAAACCTTAAACATCATTAAAAATGAAACAGAGATGGAGAGCATATTTTAACAATCATATTTGTATATTTCTAAATTTTACAAAAGTTTTTACATGATTTACCCATGGAAAAGATTTCGGACTAATAAACATAAAATCTGTGATATTTAATGTTTTTTTGGTTTAACAGTTTACAAACATTATAACATCATTTATAAAAAGTAACATCTTAAATATAAAAAGATTCTAGGTTGAATATAAAACTTATCCTTAGTAATAAATGGATTCAAATCCAAAGCATTCATATTTCATTATTTTATTTAATTGAATAAAGTTCTCTGAGTTAATCCTTAAGACACGTTTCGAAAAAAAAGGGGTGATAGTTACTGGTACACATCGATACACTGATATGTCAACTTCAGGACCAATTATCAGTTTTGTAACACGTACTAGTGTTTAGCTAATTCAGGAATAAACATTACCAAAAGTTTGCTTTCTTTATCTTGACTATATATCATCAAAAGCCAAATTCACTGCCCATAAAATACCACATTAGTAGTACTAATCCAAACACGGATAACAACAATAGTTCATCACCAATACACATTTACTTATGCTCCTGTATCCAAACACTCCTGTAACTAAACCACTTGCAAGAAATGTCCAACTAAATACAACACATGAGATGAGACATTTTGTTTTTTTGTTTTTAGGTGTTAATCAAGTATGGATTGTGATTCAGATTTTAGTAAAATATATCCAAAATTTTAATCAAAATGTAGTTTCAGATTAGGTTTTTCTTTTTAATTCGGTTCAGATTCGAACTTCATTTTTTAATAAAAAAATTGTATATCCATCTAAACCATAATATAATGTGGTTTGATTTCGGATTAATTACATTGGTTTCAATTGGTTTATACAGATTGAATAAATGTAAGTATCCATCTAAACCATGTTATTCATTTCAAATTAATTATTTTAGTTCAATTTGGTTAAACCAAACCGAATGAAACCATTAATAATCCGGATGCGGATAACAATAATGCAAAGCAAGTATACGTATGCTAAATGCAAACCATTAATATAAAAAATGTATATCCATTTAAACCATGATATATGATTCGATTCGAAAGTAATTAGTTTTGGTTTAATTCGGTTAAACCGAAAGGAATGAAAACCATTTTGTATTCCAAATGTGGATTACAGTAAGACAATCCTAGTTTGACTCTACTCCTGTCTCCAAACACTACTCTTAATATCCCCAACTAATTTCCAACACATGCGACCGGTATGACTTCCCTAACAAGTCACTTATTCCTTTTCCTCTGTCCTCCTTAAACGGACAACCAAATTAAAATTTAAAAAAACAAACGTCAATCACTAAATAAAAAAATCACTCCACCGTCCGATTAAACCAACGTCCCAGATCATCTCCTCCACGCTACACCTCACCACACACTAACCCCCAGCCATCGTCTTCGTCTATAAAAAGCAGAAGCCAAAACCTACGGATTCTCTCCTTCTTCTCTCCACATAATAATCGTGTTCTCTCTTCTGTTTTCTCTCCCACCGTCACGAGAAGAAGACGAAATCGAAGGACGATCAAATTAGGGTTTTTTTTTTGTTGCAATCGAATCGATAACGAAGATGTCTGATGCGTATTGTACGGATTGCAAGAGAGAAACGGAGCTAGTGTTCGATCATTCAGCAGGAGACACGCTTTGTTCAGAGTGTGGTCTTGTTCTCGAATCGCACTCGATCGATGAGACGTCGGAGTGGAGAACTTTCGCTAATGAATCTTCCAATTCCGATCCTAACCGTGTCGGTGGTCCGACGAATCCGCTTCTTGCAGATAGTGCGTTAACCACTGTGATTACCAAGACCAATGGTTCCTCTGGTGATTTCTTGTCATCTTCTCTTGGGAGGTGGAATCGTGGCTCGAATTCGGAGCGTGGGTTGATTCAGGCTTTTAAAACCATTGCTATTATGTCTGATAGGTATTGTTATAAAGTGTGGATTTTTAAGGGTTTTGAGATCTTGATTGTGTGATTGGATTGAAATGGATGATGGGTTACATGAGTTTTTTGGTTTGGAGATTGATTTTTGTTTGGATTTGTCATTTGGGATGTGGTTGTTGAAGGATCTGGTGTTATCTCATTTCGTTGGGTTTTGTGCATTAGGTTGATGCCTGTTTACAAGTGTGTTACTCGTCATTTACATAGCCAAAGGAGGTTCCTTTTTGCTGGTACTTTTATGTGTCTTGCCTGTGTACCGTTTGAGATATCACATTGTCAGTTATATAACAAAAGGAGGTTCCTTTGTAATGTCCCTTGGGAGTGAGGTTTGTGTGTCCTGGTTCCTTTATGTTAGCTCGTGTTGTGTGTGTTGCCTGTTTACTAGTGTACCGTTTGAGAAATCACATCGTCAGTTACATAACAAAAGGAGGTTCCTTTGTAATGTCCCTTGGGAGTGAGTTTTTGTGTGTCATGGTTCGTTTATGTTAGGTCGTGTTGTGTGCTTTTTTTTGTGTGACTATCACCATGATTGTGATGTTGTGCTACTGCTGACGGTGAAGAGTCTTTGTTTGTTTCTATGTTGTGTGTGTACTTAATGATCCGTGTGAGAGTACTTACTTTTTTATTTTTTTGATGTTTCCAGGTTGAATCTTGTTGGAACTATCAAGGTTAGTTTATGGATCTTTTGTTATATATTTCTTGTGTTGTGTATGTTAGTGGAACTTTTTTATTACTGGCTCAGACTGGTCGATTAAAGCCTATCATTTACGTACCTGGTGGTTTTTTGTGATGTGTAGGATCGGGCTAATGAGATATTTAAGAGGTTGGAGGATCAAAAGTCAAGCAGGGGGAGGAATCAGGATGCGCTTTTGGCAGCCTGCTTGTACATTTCCTGTCGTCAAGAGGACAAGCCGCGAACTATTAAGGGTATACATTTCAATGATTTCTCATTTGAGAGAGTCTGGTTCCCTTTTGATTTAGCTTTGCCATAAGTCAAATCAAATATTCATGAAACTTGTGAATAGAAATTTGCTCTGTTGCCAATGGAGCAACAAAGAAGGAAATTGGAAGAGCCAAAGACTACATAGTTAAAACCTTGGGGTTGGAGACTGGTCAGTCTGTGGAGTTAGGAACTATACATGCTGGTGATTTCATGGTAAGTCAGACTTAAATCCTCACAAATTCATTGCTGGTACCTTTGACTTGATATGGTCCTGTTAGTTTTGTGTTGGCTTATATTGACATTGTGGTCTTCTTACTGATATTGCAGAGAAGGTTCTGCTCTAACCTTGGAATGTCTCAGTATGCGGTTAAAGCTGCTCAGGAAGCTGTGCTAAAATCTGAGGAATTTGATATAAGGTACATTTCATTCTATTCGCCGAGTTGGTACCTAGATAGGCACAGCGCTGCAGAACCTTTATAAATGTTTATTTGGCACCTTGCAGGAGGAGTCCTATATCGATAGCAGCAGTAGTTATTTATATCATAACCCAGCTTTCTGATGAGAAGAAGTCTCTCAAAGGTTGTCGTTTTTCTTTCCCGGCACATTGATTCGAGCAAAGAGTTATAAACAAATCTTAGACTGACTAATATTTTTGGGTGCAGAAATATCCCTTGCGACAGGAGTAGCAGAAGGGACAATAAGAAACTCATACAAAGACTTGTATCCTCATCTTCCAAAGATAGCACCAAGTTGGTATGCTAAGGAAGAGGATCTTAAAAATCTCTCAAGTCCTTGAATTATTTGTTTAATCTTCTTATCTTTTATGACTATATAAACTATATTGAGGAGGAGACAAAGCAACTGTGGCTATTCTTTTTTTTTGGGGGTTAAGATTCTTGAAATGCTTTTAAAACTCAAAAAGAAGAAAGTTAAAATTTTCGTAGTAAGAAGGGTTTCTCTCTCTTTTCACCTTTATTTTCAAATGTAAAATTGATATGGCCGGTAAATGCTATAAATCAAAAGTTTTTTTTACATGTTGCGTTGTCAAAATCCAAATGAGCATAAAAATGAGTGCTTGTTACTATCCATTTCTACATAATTATATCAAAAATACATAATTACATTAACAGTATGGTATCGGCTACTATCCATTTCTAAGTTAAGAGGTTGCATTGTTAAAGTCAAATGAGCATAAAAATGAGTACTTGTTACTATCCAAAACTGTTGAAAATCATAAACATACCATTTAAGCATAAACAACATTTTATTTCTTTCTTTCAAAGTTACTATCTACACAGATAACATTTTGTTTTTCTTCTATGAATATAATTAAATCAACAGTTTCAAATTTAGCTAAGTTAAGAAAATTGCTGAAATGAATTAGAATCAGAAACATACCACTAATGTAATTTTAAAAAATTAACTGATATATTTCATACCAAAATGTGTATAGATCTCATAGACATGTAACAATCCAATGTCTTTTCTTATATTGATTTTCCAACCGTAATCTTTTTAACCTGTGAAATTACTTAAGTATTTCTATATTTTAAAATCATAAAACTGAATTTTGAAAGACATATTAACAAAATATCGACAAGAGAATTACTTAAACAAAATAGTATAATGTCTTTTTGTCCTCAATTTGTGATTTAGTATTTTGTATTACATATATATTGATTTCAAATTCACTAACTGTACTAAATGGATATACATCTTTTAGATCAATACAAACATAATTTTATCATATTAAATTAGATCCTAAAAAAAAAAATATTAGCGCTATATTATTTTGACATATTTTAATATTTATATATAAAAAATAAACACTATACATTTTAAGAGTTTATAATGGATGATTAGTTAATGTTCACTATTTTTCCTAAGAATCTGATAAATACTTTTAAAACCTCTCAAATCCTTGAAAAATTCTATCTTATATGTCTCTTATCTGTGTTGATGAGACAAAGCAACTGTTGCTTTTGGTTTTTTTTTATTTAAAAAATTGGGGTTAAATTCTTGTAATGCGTTAAAAACTCAAAATAAAGTTAATTTTTCGTACTAAAAAGTTTATCTTTTCACCTTTAAAATTGATATGCATCTTCAAACGGCAAATGACCATGACCATAAAAGTGAGAAAAATAAAATACTATTGATCCACAAGTTAGGTAGACTAGGCAATCATCTGGATGCCGGAAATTGAAAAACTTTTATACTTGCTCCATCTTGGTGAATGCCGGGTGCAGTGATATGTGCATCTCCTTCCTATTTATGGTATTTTACAAATGTCAGTACACAATTCCTATATTGATAGTGATTTGTTATAAAATGTCAAGGCAGTGATGTGTTGTGGGCTGTAGCTCAGGATTATTGTGGTGCCTGCATTTCACTGGATGACACAATAGTTTGCTCCAGTCTTATATCCGATGTTCTTGACTTTCTTGCAAATGAATCAATTATATAAGTAAGAGGTTGAGACGGTAAATTTTGCTATATAGGCGGGTAAGATTCAGTAACAATATTTAGATACCATTTATGTTGTGTTAATCGAGAAAGCTAAGAACTTAAAATAGTGAAACGTAAAATGCAAATACAATGTCTGGTTCAAAATATGGTTCAAAATATGGCTCAACATCGTTGTTTGCTTTTTATTTTTTTCAACTCTAGTTCCAAAGAAAGAAAGGAAAACATCTCAGTTACATACAAGATTATTTTTCCAACTCAAGTTCGAAAGAAAGAAAGGGAAATGATCGCGGTTACATCCCTCTCCAATCTCTCTGAGAAAATCAGAATTTTCATTATCGAGATTCAAAAGCTCTACCGGGTTTAGAGCTTGGATGTCTGCCTATGCCACAAACGCAACATTGTTCTTAAACATACGTTCAAGCAAAAGCAGCATTTTTCTTTCTTTGAGTTACTATCTATTATCAATATAAATATAATTAAATCAATCGAATTAGCTGAATTAAAAAAATTGTTTGAAAGAACTAAATTCAGAAACATGTTCATTATCATTTACTATGAAGCTTACTTTTTTTTTTTTTTACCACTGCTTCAATTTGTGCTATTTGAACATATCATTTATGGATTTTGTGGTATGTTAGCATGTGAACTGGAATACGTTAAACATGAAAATTTTAATGAATTCAACAATATCAAATTGACTAAAAGTTTAAAACTGCTGACAATCGGAACATGTTAAATAAAAGTTAAAACTCCTTTTGTATAACCTAAATCCCTAATTCCATATGAACCAAATCAAAGGTAATGACTTTGTGTAGACTAAATGAGTATACATTTTAAATTTGTCATTTAGTATTTTGTAATCTTTATACACTGATTTTAAATTTAGTAACTATACTAAATAAACTATACATCTTTGTAATTATTACAAACATCATCTTTTATTTTATCATCTAAAATTAGACTTGTAAAAATAATATTTTATTAATGCTAGTTAATTGATATAATTTGACATATGTGAATATATTTTTTTATAGAAATAAAGAAATAAAATTAAACACTTTAGTCCTCTAAAACACTAAATATGCTTTATTATTATATAATAATGTAAAAATTGTTTTGTTATTGTTAGCAAAAATTAATAGTTGTAAACAGAATGGAGAAACATGGTATTTACACTGAAGGTCCATTATTTCGTCATAAACCCAAAAAAAGAATAAAAAAAAAAACGTTTGAATCCCAGAAACCCTCTCTTCGCTGCTTCTCCAACTCCACAGAGAGAGCTCGAAGAATCCAAAATCAATGGCGAATGACCAAGAGATGAGTGGTTGGACTGATCTTCTTCATTCTTCATCGAAGCTTCTCGAGCAAGCTGCTCCGTCGTCTCAGTTCCCTCCTCTTCAGGTTCTTCTTCCTCTTTCCGCCGTTTTTTTTTTCGTTTTCTCCTCGGATTTCGTGGTTTGTTTGTTCTTCGGGATGTAGATTAGTGCGATTGATTCGTGTATGTGTTGTTATCAGAGAAATTTGGATCAATTGGAAGCGTTATCGAAGAAACTCAAAGCTAAAACCCTAAGAAACGAAGCTCCTTCTCAGTCTATTGCCGCCACAAGGTTGTTTTTCTGATTCATTTTGTTCTTAATCGCTTGGTATTGTGTTGTTGCATGTTGAAATTGAGTGCTAATTGATGACCAGAAATGGAGTGGCTAGTGCTCACAATTGTGTTGTATTTGTTTTTGTTGTTGAGATTGCAGATTACTCGCACGGGAGGGAATCAATGCGGAGCAATTAGCTCGCGATCTTAAATCTTTTGAGTTAAAGGTGAAGATTTTTCTTATTCTATGATTGATTTTAGCTTATGGTGTGCTTGAAGGATGTACTTTGTGTATTGGTGGGTTTTCCTCTATATGGAATTTTGGACTATGCAATGTAACCAGCTCTGCAATGTAACTAGCTCTGAAGGAGGCTTTTGTTGGTGTAACTAGCTTTGAAGGAGGCTTTTGAGGATTTTTCTTTGTGTATTGGTGGGTTTTGCTTTGAGATAAGAAAGTGTAATATGAATAAGTAGTTCATATGTTATTAAACAAATCTCCTTCTTTAGCTGTCTTAGTAGATGGATTCATGACCAGTTGTTGTTGTGTGACTGTATCTTTGGTCTGTTTATTGCTTTAGGTGTTGGAGTCTTACCTTGTAGGCTTACATATCTTTTAGCTTGCTGCCGGATTTTTTTTGATGTGATTATGCTTTTGTGCCATTATGTGATGTTTTTTTTCATTACTACTTTTTAAAGACAACGTTTGAGGATGTATTCCCTGCTGAGGCGACGAGCGTCG
Source organism: Aurinia saxatilis (assembly GCA_900406295.1). Classification (NCBI taxonomy): domain Eukaryota; kingdom Viridiplantae; phylum Streptophyta; class Magnoliopsida; order Brassicales; family Brassicaceae; genus Aurinia; species Aurinia saxatilis. The sequence goes on along the minus strand of OVAP01001560.1, from coordinate 6,487 downwards.
AAGAATACCTGCAACAGGTACTTCTGTTTTCTCTATGGTTTACTATTTATGTAGATTGATTCTCTTGGTGATGACTGACTTTTGTGTTGTTTATTGCTGTTTTTTTTAAGGTTCATGAAATGGCTATGGTGTCAGCTATACAGGAAGCCCAAAAGGATAATGTTCGAAGCTTTAATGATTACATGATGAAAGTGCTGGAGGTTTGTATTCTGGCTCTCTATATTTCCTTGTTAATTTTGATCGTTCATTCTTTTTTCCTCCTACTCTTTTGTTTCTTCTCGATATGCTTTTGCATTCAAAGATTGATTAATCAGTAGTTGTGTGAAACGGAGGCGTGTATGTTGTTCTTTCCTACTTAATAGTTGTCTATATGGAATAATGGATTGTGCAATGTAACTAGCTTTAGAGTAGGCTTTTGTTGGCTGGTTTGCTTGCGTATTGATGATATATTAGAAAGATGTCTACGCTGATTTTTCAAATATTGGATGTGAATCTGCATTGACAGGAGGATTGGAGAAAAGAAAAACGTGACTTTCTTCAGAGCCTTAGCAGAATATCAATGTTACCCAAAACAAATATGATTGACGCAAGCAGAGAGGCTCATGCTGGCCAATTGGTGCCGGTAGCTTCGAATTCTCGAGTATCCTCAACACCAGGCAAAGAACTTGTGGCTCTGGCTAACATACCCATCCATGAGAAGAAAGCATATGTCTATGGAGAGGTTGTGAAGAAACTTAATAATTCAAGGGAGCGAGGCTTGCCATTTAGAGTATGGATTTCCTAACCTTTTCTTAAAATTCAGTGTTCATTCTGCTTAAGATCTTGTTTAATAAGTTGAGCTGAAAACTATATATTTTCCTCAACTAATTCTAGAAGTCAAGCTAGAATATTCATAATTTCTCTTTTGTATACACTCTTATTTTGCTGATGACTTCCTTTGTTGCACCAGCCATTAAAACTGGCTACTCTTATATGAATGTTTGGGTGGGCTTTCTACTGATCCAAATTTATTCCTTGTTTTAGCCTGCAATGTGTTTCAAGGAAGCTTATGAATCCCTTGGTGCTGAGGTAACTCGTGGAAAATCAGTGAACATGGATAAAATCTGGCAGCTTGTTCAGGTAATCTTTTGAACAGACACTATCTCATACAGCCAGACCATCCGCTAAGAATTGTTCTTTCTTTTTACCTTTCCTCAAATTCATGTAAATTATTTCTGGTGGTTGAAAAATTTCCAGGCAATAACAGGCGAAGACTCAGCAGTTCGACAAGGTGTTTCAAAAAGGATGTCACTCGCGATAGGTGCAAGGCGTCATTTACAACGTGGGCATGAGAAACATATGATGGACACAATTCAAAGTCACCCTACACAAGTATTCATTTCTGTCTTGTTTTCATTTTTTTTATACTTGATAATAAAACCGGCTACATGTATGTTGATGCATCTTTTGATTAACCTCTACTACAAAGGGTTGGCTATGTGAAAAGGTTACTTATTTTTTCAATCCTATTTCAAGTGTGTTGGTTATTTTGACCTGTCTGTTGCTTTGTAATCTTGTTCCAGGCTGCTCTTGGTGGCTCTGTTGGGAATTTGCAAAGAATTCGTGCGTTCCTTCGGGTTAGGGTCACAGACTTGATACAGTTTAGCACACATCATATGTTCAAACGGATTTTTAGCCTGCTTATTTATTGTTTTCTATTCTGTGCAGATTCGTTTGAGAGAATATGGAATTTTAGATTTTGATTCGCCTGATGCCCGTAGGCAGCCTCCTGTCGATACGACTTGGCAACAGGTTTTGGATAATCTTCCTTTGTCCTCAACATTTGATTGAGATAGAGATTTACATTGCGGAGCTGCAGGGCGATTTTATGGAATGACTGATATCTACTACTTCAATCACAGATATATTTTTGCTTACGAACTGGGTATTATGAGGAGGCTAGGGAAGTGGCTCGTTCAACTCGGTCATCTCAACAATTTGCACCACTGGTAGGTTTCTTTAGATCTTAATATATATTTCAAGAGTTTTGGAATCGGCCCTTTGGTTACCTTTCCTTTTTGCAGCTTACAGAATGGATCACCACAGATGGTACGGTGACTGCAGAGACTGCAGCTATTGCATCTGAAGAATGTGAAAAGATGCTAAGAATGGGTGATCGCTTGGGTAGAACCGCATATGACAAGAAGAAACTTCTACTCTACACCATCATCTCTGGTTCACGCAGGCAAATTGAGCGTATACTGAGGGATCTGTCTACCCTATTCAACACAATTGAAGATTTCTTGTGGTTTAAATTAGCCTGCATAAGGGATGTCACTGGTGGATCTTCATCTGCGGTCTTGAATGATGGCCTGGCACCGTACAGTTTAGATGATCTTCAGGCTTATCTCAATAAATTCGAGCCTTCATACTACACGAAGAATGGAAAAGACCCTTTGGTTTATCCATATGTTTTGCTTCTCAGCATTCAGTTGCTACCAGCCATCATGCATTTATCCAAAGAATCAGGAGATGGAGGTTATAATATCGATGCTGTCCATATAGCAATTACTCTAGTGGACTACTCCGTTTTATCTAAAGGTTCTGGGACTGGTCACAAATTGAGTGTGATGGATGCTAATGCTGAGGCATCTAGCATGATTAGACAATACGGGTCAATGTTCTTGCATCACGGGGATCTTCAAATGACGGTAGAGTATTACGCACAAGCTGCGGTCACTGTAGGCGGGGGACAGCTAGCTTGGGCTGGAAGAAGCGATGTGGATCAACAAAGGCAGAGAAACTTAATGCTGAAACAGCTACTGACTGAGATTCTTCTGCGAGAGGGTGGTATCTACTTTTTGCTTGGGGCAAGAGGTTCAGGTGAAGAGGGTCAGCTAGGAAGGTTTTTTCCTGATTCTAGATTGAGGCATCAGTTCTTGATTGAAGCTGCACATCAGTGTCAAGAAGCTGGATTATATGACAAAGTGAGTTATACTTCTGATCCCATTTAAAATTTTGTCCAGACCTTACTCTGTTTCCATCTTGTAATGGAGCTTTCATCATGTTTTTCCATCTTCTCAGTCCATCGAAATTCAGAAGAGAGTGGGTGCATTTTCGGCTGCCCTGGAGATTATAAACAAGTGTCTATCTGAAGCCATTTGCTCTCTTGCTCGTGGAAGGTTGGATGGTGAAAGCCGGACATCAGGGCTTATTCTCGCGGGAAATGATATTCTCCAGACTTACAAATATTACCTTGAAGTCAGGTATATTATTGCAGGCTTGAAATCATTTATCTACTTTGGTTCAGGTTAAAAATTGTGCTCAAGGGGTTTGTTTTCATTTTCCACTTGCAGTCTCCAGGAAAGAGAGCGAGTGATGGAACAGGAAACCATTCTAAGAGAGCTCGAGGCTATACTATCGATCCACAAGTTAGGTAGACTAGGCAATCATCTGGATGCTTTGAGGGAAATTGCAAAACTTCCGTTCCTTCATCTTGATCCAAGAATGCCGGATGCAACCGCTGATGTGTTCCAGAGCGCATCTCCTTACTTCCAGACTTGTGTCCCGGACCTGCTCAAAGTTGCACTGACGTGTCTAGACAATGTACCTGACACTGATGGATCAATCCGTGCCATGAGATCCAAGGTAACGTAATAATTAATAGATCGTGTTTTGGTTGATTCTATTACAGTACAAAGTCATGAAACTTGAAGTCTTTGATTGCTTTGGGCAGATTGCTGGGTTCCTTGCAAGCAACACGCACCGAAACTGGCCTCGTGACTTGTATGACAAGGTGGCTCGAAGCTTTTGAACAATGAAACATTTGGACTTATCTTCTGAGTTGTTGACTCTGGTTCTGTAGCTATTAAGTATACTGCTTTATTAGTATGTTTTATTCAAATCGTCAGATTGTAAGCATTTTGCCATGATACAACACGCCAATACCCACGCACACGGCAGTATGTGAGGTTGACCAAAACTATGAAAAACTCCACATATTCAGATAAAAACAAGTTTAGGATTTCGTAAATGTATATCTTTATTAATTTGGGGCTTAGTTTTCTCTTTTCACACTCTCTCTCATACGTGGTGTCAAATATTATATACAATTGAAGAGTCTTAAAGAAATAACAAATGAATGACAAACAAAGGAAAAGATAGAACCATGTAACTAGAATTGTATAAAACCCCAAAAACTATAATAAGCTCATGTTTTTATTTATTTGACCAATCCACTCCAAGACAGACCACAAAACTCTGGTTTTGCTTTCTGCTACTACAAAAAGTCGGATACAAACTCATCATGGTTCTCTGACAAAAAAGATTTGTTTTTTTTTTTTTGATGAATCTGACCCAAAAGTAACTTTCAGAAGAAACCCAAAACTTATTATAAATTACATTAAAAGGTCAAAATTTTGGAGACTGTAAGATTAACACATGATGGTGTGAGATGGTCAAAGGAAAAAAGAATTCATCATTTGTTAAAATTACATTCTTCAATTATTTTTATCCTTTTATCTTATGATGATAAACCCATAATTTATCCTAATCAAAATGTCCCGTAGAAAATAAGAAAAGCATGAGTGTATGTTTCTGACTTTCTGTTGACTCTCTCTGCTTAACCTACATTCACACATTCCACCTTGCATTTAGGTTTAACGCTACTTCTCTCTCAGTTCCCAATTTCTCACTCTTTCCACAATGGCTGCTTCTGATGGTATACTTCCAAGGTTTTTCAAAATATTTATCTCCCAAGTCTGCTCAGAATCCATGGTAATACGACTTCCTCTCTTCATTTTTTTTCTGATTCGTTAGAAGACAATTCTTGAACACAAAGTCCTAATTTTGCTGTTGGAAAGATTCTCTAGACCTTATTGGTTTCTTGAAATTGTGTGACTTTTTTTTGCATTTTTGGTTTCCTGTGTTTATTGTGTGGTAAAGATGTTAACTTTCGGAAGAATCTAGTGACTAATTTATACCAAAGTATGTAGTGAAGAATCTTGGAACTTATGTTCTGCTTTGTAGAATCTTGTATCACTCACTAGATCTTTAAAGTTATGGAATTCACTCAGAATCTTGTAGGATTTGGATTCAATTTTTGAGTATGAGATTTGGGAAAGTTTGATTCTTCTGACTGTCCATACACTTTGTCTGAAACTGAAACCAAGATTCTTTTTGTGTGTGTGTAAACCCTCTCTTCTGGCTAGAGGTTTCGACATGACTTTGATTTTAGATGTCTCTAATTTGTGTATGCTTGCTTATAGTGTTGTTTTACTGAGCTAAACTGTTTTCATATTTTGTGTTGTGTAGATGATTCCAAGTTCCTACAATGATAAACTACCACTTCGTTTGCCTAAATCTGTGACTCTCTATGGAACTGGTGGATGCTTTTGGAAGGTAGAGATGATGAGGATGCGTGAGGATGTGTATCTGGGACAAGGCTGGTCCAAATTTGTAGAGGATAACATTCTCACGGATGGAGACATGTTGGTATTTGTTTATGATGGAGATAACAAGTTCGAGGTCAGTGTCTTTGGCCACGGGGGATGTAAAGAGACTAGAGTGGAGGCTGAAGAAATCATTTCTGACACAAACGAAAGCTCAGACACAGAGGACACAGAAGACAGCTCAGACTCAGACACTTCTTCTGAACCCGAGTTAGGTGCAATACATTTCTTAGCTCTTTTTCCATTACTTTAGATTGTCTTATGCTATGGATTTATAACAGACCAAGTTGTGTTATTTTGTATGTTGAGATTGTACCTAGGAACGTCAGTAGAAAGTGTGGAGGAATCTAAAGAAAATTCGTACAATGACAGTGTTTACGATCCTCCAGACATCGAACCAACTGCAGAAGATTCGAAGAAGAACGGTAACAAAAACAGTTATTAGTTCTCATCAGTTTAATCATGAGTCCGTTGATTTAATTTTGTGTTTGACATAAAACTGCTTTTGTCTCATCAGAAAACTCAATTGAAGTTGTGGAGCTCTCTGATGAAGATACTTACGATGACAGTGTGTACAATCCTCCAGACGTTGAAGACATGACCATCAAACAAACCGCGGAAGATTCGAGGAGGAAAGGTAAGAAAACAACTGATTAGTTCTCATCAGTTTGATCATTTGTGTATTGATCATTTTGTGTTAGCATAAAACTGTTTTTTTTTGTCTCATCAGAAAAATCTATAGAACTTGTGGAGGATCCTGAAGAAGACAGTGACAATGACAGTGTTTACTCTCCTACAGACACCGAAGACATGACCATCGAATCAAGCGCGAAAGATTCGAAGAAGAAAGGTAAATACAACACTGATTAGTTTGATCATATTTGTACATTGACTGTCTTGTGTTAAACTTAAAACTGTTTTTGTCTCATGAGAATTTTTCAGGAAAATCAGAATTAGCAAGACATGTGGAGGATAAGAATATCGCTTCTTCTTCAAAGCCAACGAGGAAAGGTAAACACATTCGGCTTAGTTTCAATATTAATCTAGATCATTAACTT
>OVAP01001559.1:0-23189 GCA_900406295.1 Aurinia saxatilis | reverse complement strand
CTTGATCATGGTCTGATGTCCGAGAGGTGTCGATCGACACCCGAGCTTCAATATNTAGATTTCACGTTTGAGGATTGACTTGATCATGGTCTGATGTCCGAGAGGTGTCGATCGACACCCGAGCTTCAATATGCGTAGTTTTGCATTCTAGCTTAAGTTCCCAAAGCCTAGTGTTTTCCCCATTGATTCAAAACCCTTAGTAATTAACATTAGTTAGTTAAAACCAAAAACCATTATCCTAGCTTTAATCTAGAATTTATTTAAATTAGTTTGTTTAGTTTTTCGGTGTTCGTGGATTCGATCCTTAAGTACTATAACTGATATTTGCTGTGCACTTGCAGTTAGAAATACATAGAGTAAAACTTTGTGTATCAGATGACCATGAAATGGAAGTTTTACCGAATTAGACGATACACACATTAGTATACACAAAAATCTTTAGTGTCACCAACCCAATCAAAATATGAAAAAACATAAAGTGTTAGAGGAGTGTATTATCGTAAAAAAATGTCATATAATCTTGTTTCGGCTTGGTCACATTTGACATCTTCCCAATGTTGAATGGTTGGGCAATGCATGAATACAACAATTTTGAAACAACATAGGCGATGCCGGGGGTAAGTGAAAGCCAAATACTGAAAGCTACTGTGGACCATTATGTATTCACTGGCCCAAAGAACAAAATCAAAATGCAGATTCAGTTTCGGCGTTTGACATGGAAGTAAAGAGTGATATTACATATAATATATTGGTATACTCCGTCAAGTCATTTATGTATTTTATCTGCATCAGATGAAGTCCTCTCGATATGCGAATGGCCCCGATACCCAAAAAGTACTTTAAATTAGCCAGATATTTGAGAGAAAACTGTGTGGCTAGACCTTGGATAATATCATTGACAAGTGTTATACTGTTGTCAATGATAACGATGTCATTAACATATACCAGAATAAAAACAACATTGTGACCATTATTATTGATAGATAAGAAAGTGTCAACAACATTATAACAAAATCTAGTTATGATAAGAACAACTTTAACTTCCTCATACCTCGCTCGTGAAGTCTGTTTCAAATCCTACAGGGCCATTTTAAGATGACATACATGATGAAGTTTATCTTTATCAATAAAATCAGGTGGTTGGATCACGAAAGTCTCATCCTTTTAGAGTTCCTTGTAAGACCGCATTGTTATCATCCAACTGTTGTTGATGGGGATTTAGTTTTCACCCAAAATATTTCCTACAAGCGCACAAGTCTTGCAATAGTACTTCAGGGTCGAATCCATAAGGAGCACAGTGTACGCAGTAGCACGTCCGAGTTCGAGCTAAGCAGAAAATATGAGATTTTGGTTGTTGGATCGATCGAATGCAGAAGCAGTTCAATCGATTGGAGTTTCTTCCGGTCAAACACATGAACTGTATTCGATCAATTGATGCTTGCAAATGCTAAAAAAAAAAAACGTGAATGTAATCAAATGATAAAAAGCGTTAGGAAGTCCGGAAGTGCATCGGGGACTCAAGATTCAAATTATTCAGGGTAATAACTATGCAAATATTATAGAAAGGTTATATAGTTGAAATCACTAAAGTTCGATTATCCTTATGGTCAGACTTAACGGGTCTAATTCAATTGACATCCTAGTTAACTCTTTCTCAGATAGAGAGGCTTTAGCCTGATCAATCAACCAAACTAGTCATTAAGCGTAAGAAATCAATTTGATACTTTAAGAATTAATATTAAAGCTTACAGCATCAAGTTCCGGATCTCTTACTCAAAGTGGTGTATTAGTGATGTGTTGCATTTTTAACACCTTTTAACATTTTTTTTCCTTTTTTTTAATTCTTTTTGTTTGTTTGAGTCTTTTCAGGTGAATATGCATTGGAACATGGATTGAAACTTAGGAATGAAGATTTGAGGCAAAAAAAAGAAGAAAACAAGTGAGATGACAATGCAAAATCAGTCCAAAGTTCTTTAAAGATTGTGTCAGAATTAGGCCTTATCTTATGAATTTTAATATAAAATTTTGACATGTAATATGAAATTGAGTTAGCTTCATTTTGGCGGTGGTTTCGAGTCATTCTGGTTAGTGGTTAAGAAGATATGATTGTTTTACTGAAGATATGTCTTTACATCTGAATACCAAATTTGGAAGGTTGTCAATCATAAGATTTGCTCCAATCTCTCCTCTATTCTCTTTTCATGCACGAAAATTGGATCCCATAAATCAGTGTTGAGCCTCTTTTACAACCATATTCTATTTTCCACCCCATTTTTCTCTTCCATTTTTGCTCTTGTTTTTCATTCTCTCTGTTCTTCATTTTGTTATTCTTTTGCATTGTTATTTTGAGATTTGGATTCAAGATTTGTCATCACATTTGTGGAGAAATTTCTTATCCCTTATCTATTTCATTTCATTTCAATGCAAGTTTTATGTCAGTTATGCTTATGTTCATGATTATGATTTTGTGTTTTTCAATTATGTTTGAGTACTTTTATAGTTAGATGTAGGGATCTCTATAGTTTTGTGATTCAAACGGTTAGACTCAAATATGTTAGTATATTGATTCCTTCACTATTGTTAGTCATAATGCTTAGACTAGATTGATCATCTAGTTTATGATAATATGTTTAATCTAATTATCAAACGTGTTTTAGGTTGCTAGATCTACAATAGATGAGCAAATTGTTCTTAGCCAACGAAAGCTGATGCTAAGGTAAATTGTAGACTTATCAAACCCATTATTAGTGCTTCCTATCAAATTCTAGATTCATGCGATAGTTTAGATATCTAGATTGCTTAGGAAAGTGATTGATGCCACGAAAGTGGATCAATTTTATATTATGTTTGAGTCAAAGATTGTTCTTAATTAAAACCAAGTAGATGTCTAATATTTGTTCAAAACTCCTAAGATTTTCCCTACGTCTAAAGCCTTTTTATTTATTGAATTTAAACCGTAGGAAAATTAGGATACAAAACCCCCACTTTTGATTATCTTAGCTAAGTTAATAAAGTAAGTAAGCAAACGATTAAATCAATAAGAGAAATATGGTTCTTAAGCCTAGCAATATGATCAAGGTGGTCAAATGATAAGAAGATGATGATTCACTTTAGACTATTCTTAGTCTAAGCATATTGAACCTAAACCAATAATCAAGCCATTCCCATGGTCTTAATTACCTAACTAATCTAGGAAACTCAATAATTTTCCAAACATGATATTACTATCCTAGAAGGTGCTAAAGAACTTGGTTTAATTTAAAAGGGTTGGTACTAATTAGAAACAATCTTAGGCAAGGAATCACTAACTATATTAAGCCATTCCCATGGTCTTAATCACTTTGTTAACTAATAACTTAACTTATCTCTCGATTGTGAAATTACTAATCTCCAAGCCTTACTAACAATTAAGTTCCCTATACTACTAATCCCTTTAGCATCATTTCCAAATCGCTAAAGAAGAAAAGCAAGATAATTTGCTCTTTCAAGCATTTCATTGAGCACCTTCCAGGCACAAATTTCTAACTTAGGGATCAAGCATGAACTAGCAATAAGAATCCAAACTATCTAAGGAAACAAAGCCTCCAACCTTAAATCATCATCCTATAACCATGAATCCATCCTAATCTACTAGATCTCAAGTTCCATAAAAGGACTACTCACACATAGCAAAATAAAACAAAGCAAAGCAATAATCTAAGTTAAGCATGATTAAAATGAGATTAAGAAAAAAATCAAATATTAAACCCCATAAACAAAAGATGTCAATTTTTTTACAAAAGTGATTTTGGGTTCTTAAGTAAAGAGAGGCTTAGAGATAAAAACTTGAGGAGAACCTAAACATCAATTATAATTTATAGTAATGGGCTTGGTCAACTAAAAACAAGTTGGTCAACAGAAAGTCAACAAGGTGGACACTAGAACGGACAAATGCCCGTTCTCGAGAAAAACAAGAATATTGCATTTTCTTCTTCTCCCAGAGCGGACAGTCCAGAACGGACAGACCCATTCTCAACTTCTTCTTCATTTTCTTAGCCTTTTCCTTGCTCTTTTGCCCATCTCTTGGTCCCCAAACTCCTTCCAAGTCTTCATCTTGTTCCACTAGCTCCAAAAGGTACTTAAAACATGCAAATATGCAATACAAATGCAAGAATGCAAGACATAGTTCTAAAAATGAACTATCATGCAAAATGTGATTAAATGCATAACAAACTAACTACAAATGCATGATAAATGAGACTTAATCACTAGATAACAAGGTTGAAACATGCATAAAACACAACATATCACTAGTCATTGCATGATCCTATTGCCTATCTACCTAACCATGAATTCCCCTAGCAAAACTTTATTCCTAACCTTGAAACTACTCAAGCATGCTTATGAAGAACATAATAAAAATGAAAATTGCAATCATATAAACCAAGATAAGGGTTCAGAAAGGCTTCTCTGAATTTGCAGAGACCGAGATTACAAACTTCTCCCTTGACAGCAAAACCAAAGTTGAATAAAAGAGAAAACAAGTGAAAGAAAACTATAAAACTTTTTTGCCTGGATGCTAGTGAGCTTTGTGAATTTCGTGTTTTTTCTTCTGCTATGTGCTTCTGTATTTATAGTGGAGGGGTCGTCCAGGAAGTTGAGTGGAATCATGAAGTAGATAATGACAAGGATCCAAAATTTTGGACTTATCACTTCACGATCGATCGAATAACAGAAGTATATTCGATCAATTATATCTCTAAAATGCATCTTCAGTATATCCTGAATCTCTTAAGAATCTCTGCAACGGATCCTGATAAATCATAAGTGCCAACGGTCTTTATCTGATAATGTTTTGGAAGCTTCTAGTGTATATCTGGTTCTGATCGATCGATTACCCTTCGTGGTCGATGATTAGGCCTTCATCACCAATGAGTTTCATTTCAACATCATGATCTAGGCTTAACTCCTTGCTCCTGAGGCTAAATGACTCGATTCCAAGCCCATGTGACAGCTGACTCATGTGGTTTGATTGTCTGAACTCCTCATTTCAATCCAAATGAATCACCTTCTTCATCCGGGCCTGGACTTCTGATATTGAATTGCTGAACTTGGTAGAAAATGTTCATTTCCGACCTAAAAAGCCTTATTTTCACAAAAACACTTTTGAAACAGAAAAATATGAAATTCAATAGTTGTAGTCTAAAATCCAACGATTTTTGTAAGAAATACACCGAAAACAATACTAAAAGAGGTAAAATATTACCCCTATCAGTTGTATAGCCGAGTGACACCCAACATCAGCTATAATATCAAACAATTTTTTAACCATTTTACTAAAAGTCTCAGAATAGTGAATCACATTTTGTCGATTGAATCTAAGAGTGACGAGTCTAGACTTATACATGTCAAGCAAACCATTAGGAAGATATTTGAGAGTATAAATCCACTTGGTTGCAATGCCATTCTTAGCAGCATCCGGATGCACAAAACAAATGTACCATTACAGGTTACGACTTTGAACTCATCAGACATTGCATTCGCCATCTGGGATCTCGCATAGTCTAATTTATAGTGGTTGTGGTAAGAGGTTTAGTTTTGTGGTAATCAGAATCGAAGAAAGTTATGTTTCAGGCTTGTGTATCTGATTTTTGGATTGTGATTGCATTCTATTAATATTGTTCGGTGGGAGATAAAGGGCATCGTCGGGTTTTGGTGGGTTGGGATATAGTGGCTTGAGATTCACAAGCTCGGGATTTGGTGAGTCGGGATAATTTGGTGAATATGGTGGAAGACTTAGAGATGATGGCATGGACAATGAAAAATATAGGGAAAGAGATGGTGACGAGACGATGATGGTGTCTAGGTTTTGTGGTGGTGAATGAAGGAGACGACAAGCCTGAGGATGAGGTGGAAGCTAATGGATTGACATGTGGGTTCAAAGGAGAATGGTTTGAGTAACATGTAAATAATTTATAGAGATACTTTCGTAGCGAAAAAGAGTTTCACGAGAAATATTATCACGTGAGATAGGAGTTTTGAGGCCGATGAAGTTGATATCTGCAAAAAAATATCGATGAACGTCTGAGCTCGGGGACGGCGGCAGCTGAGCAGAGATGAATGACTAAGGATAAATTTGGATGTGAGTATGAGGTGAGTAGACAAATGTTATACAAGTACAAATTCAGTGATGGCCGGAAGGGTAGGTGTTGATGGGTATAAATAAAATATTGATTCAACGAATTGGACATGGCGAGATGTAAAAATCAATCAAATGAAATATTTAAGAAAAGATACATATTTTTTGTCAAGGAGTAGCCCATAAACACACACGACAAAGAGCCATTTTCCATTTTATGTGGAGTATATGTTTGAAGCTATGATAACTAAATACACCCAAACACACAGAGTTTGAGGGTAATTTGGTTCCTAGCTTGAAGTATGAATATATGTTGAATATTACATGAGTCAACATTTGTTTTATTAAGTACACCGTAGTGAGGAAACCACACAACCAATAATGTTTTGCGGTTAATCCTGTTTCGAAGATGTGCATGTGTTTCCCTTTTAAAGTTCTGGTATGCTCCGGTGTGTGTAATGGTGAGGTTAAACCTTTGATGTCGTGAGCTATAAGGAAGGAACAAAATGCAACAAAATTCTCCACCATTGTTTGAATATAAGGTGCAAATGTTGCTTTGGCATCTATTTTCAACTAGTGATTTGAAGGTGATAAACGTGTCTCAATTGTTCCTCCGAGAATGGACATTAGAGCCTACACCTTCGATATTCAAAGGATTCCCCGATTGGTAAACTAGCTGAAATCTTATCCTAAGATCTATTGTTCTAGTGATCAATTACAACAATAACTCATGTAACTCTTATATATGACTCCATCTCCTCCCACAAATATTCTGTGATTCCCTTGGGTCTTTTTTTAACCATTAAGAAGAGTTAGGCTCATTCCTGAAAAATATTAAAAAAACATATTTCGATCCAAATCCATGACGAAGTCGACCATGGTCTGAGCGTCTCACAGATTTTTTAACCAAAGAGGATGGACCCATGTCATATATTTCACGAGGACCCTGCTGTTTGTTACGGGGGAAATACCTTTATTGAATGAAGGCAATATCCCCCCCCCCTTACACTTGCAGAGGTAGCGAAAACAACAAATGGGTAATACGGGATCGACCACGGTCTGAGCACCTCGCAGATTTTTAACAAAAGAGGATTGACCCATGTCATGTATTTCATGGGGACCCTGCTATTTGTTACGGAGAAAATACACTCAGATTCGTCTACCTAAACTTACAAGTTGCTCATTCTAAAAGTCATAGAAAAAAAAGCGTACTCTAAACAATGGCTAAAAGCTAGTATATATAAGTCGTTGCACGTCTTGGATAAAAATCTTTGGTAAAAATAAGGATAAATGAATTTTCCTTTCTTGATCCAGAATTGGAAATTTTTCTTAGTCGGGGAGAGAGGATTAATAGATCTTCGTACATAATGATCGATCTGTCCTATACTGATCAGCCCTAAAAACTTTTGGATTGATTGAATTGATTTAGTTTTGTGCTCCTTTTGCTCATGTTTCTCGTTCCAACTTTATTTCATGCCTTAGACTTCATCCAAATGTGTTTTTAACATGAAAAAGATTTAAATAAAACAAAAGAGAAGATACATCAAGTAATAAGCATGACCCCGACGATTGAGCGCGTAGTAGAAGAGACGACAAAGGGCCCATTCCCCATGCGGTTAGAAAGTAACTCCGATAAGGGATACAGAAAAACTGGACTACCTATCTACGAAGGAAATACTGATCTAAATGCTCATGTGACAGCCTTTCCAATTGCCATGAGATGAGCTCGTCGTTAAGGACCATGATCACTTCATACACAACATTGTGGGCATTAGATTAAAGACCCAAGGAGGGACTTTGATCTTACGTAATAAAATTCCGAGAGACCATGGCTATACTGCCCTTCATCAACAAGGACACAGCCCTATTGCATTTAAACAAGGGCTATGGCACGAATCAACCTTCTAACGTGGCCTATTCATAAATTCCTCCACGGTACAAGACGCGCTACACCAAGGTGTGAACTAGTTAACAGGAGAAGAAGATAAGGCTCTAGTGGCTGAACAATTCAAGAACGCCAAGTTGGCTGGAGGAGTATCTCAGCCTCGGAAGCGGTTTGATGAGAGATAATTCGATAACTTCGCCGCGACCATCAAGAATGCCTCATCATAATAGACTAAGACGACAGTCCGCAAAAGTCTCCAGCACTCAACCTTTTGACGGGAAAGGAAATAAGATTTTGGAAACAAACTCGAGTGTTTACTGCGAATTTCGAAAATTTCGAAGACATGCGACAACTAGGTCTTATAATTAAGAAATTTGCTCACTTCAAAGTGAGAAAAATACGGCATCAAAATAAAACTAAAAGAACTAAGGTTGTAGTCCACCTCGGGAATTGAATAAAAGACGAGGGACCCAAAAAATCAGTGACAGAGACACTTATGTCCATAGGTTGTCAGCTAACAACCACTATTTTTTTTAACTAAATTTTTTCTTTGAATTTTTTATATATTCACCATGTATCAAAATGAAAAATGACCACATTTAACAAGAAATCAACACATTTAGCAAGAAATCAACCAAACCTTGATTGAAAAAGCTCAACAACACCTTGGTTATTCATCAGCATCATAAGCTGATGTGGATGTCAAAGAGAGATCGATTGCTATTGAGTTATACAAAAAATGTATTTTGTTGTATAACTCATCGTATTTCGCAGTATTGTAGAAAAATTACAATTATTAACAATATTTTGTTTTATTATTTTATTTTTGCAAAAAATATTATTATACCAATTTATAAATTTTAATATATAGTATAATGAAATAAATAAATTAAATATAATGATTACAAATTGCTATTGTAAATATATATAACACAATATAAATAAATATCATTAACAATAATATGATAGCGCTCTCATAATAAATACTACTGCATTGAAAATATGCTATAATAAATCTCGCTAAAATAGCATCACACAAAACTGCTATCTAAAGTGTCTGACCTATTATCGCGGGTGATGATATATCGCTTTATACAACGCTATGGTATCATGTTACATATTAGGAAGATGGGAACCAATTAAGTTAGATCTCTAGGATCGCTGACGTGGCAACAAAATGCAACTCTTAGTCAATCTTATATGTTCATTTTGTTTTGTGTTTCTTATGTATCTTTAATCTTGTCCATCCATTAAACTTTTGTTATTTTATATAACTAAAAAAAATAATCTCTTTGCCTATCTAAATCTACTTCTTGGTCTTCTCCTTGTCTTCTTCTTCTTCATGTTTTTCTTTTTCCTACATCTCCTTTATCTTCTCCTTATATTATTCTTCTTGTTCTTCGTCTTCTTCTACTTCTTCATCTTTGATTCGACATAAAAACCAGTTCGTAATTTCATAATTTATGTTGTTGGATATAATCGCTTCTCATCATCACTCTATCAAATTAAGAAACCCGACCCGGAATCCATAAGAGTTCACCCGATTCCAAAAAAGGCTCAACAACACCTTCATTCATCATCATCAACATCATCATAATACGAGAACCCGGAAAGAACCTCCGTCTATTGCCATTGAGTTCATAGGCTGATGTGGATGTGGAAGAGAAATCGATTTTGCTATGTTTTGTATTTACCACATTTTTTAAACAAAATTGTATTTTGCATTTAGAAAAAATAAAATTTTTAATAATATATTCTATTATTTTATTTATACTAATTTTTTTATTATAAGAATTTATTAATTTTAATATATAGTATAAATAAAATAAATATATAAAACAGATAATAAAAATTATAAATTGATACTGTAAGTATATAACATGATATAAATCAACACCATTAATAACAATATGATAGTGCTATCATAATAAATAACACTGCATTGAAGAATACACTATAGTAAATCTTGCTACAGTAGCATCACAAAACGTCTATCTAAAGTGTCTTACCTATTATCGCGGGAGATGATAGAGCGCTTTCTAAAATGCTATAGTATCATGTTATATATTGGGAAGATGAGAACCAATTATATTAGATATCTAAGACCGCTGACATGACAACATATAACAACTCTTAGTCAATCTTATCCGTTCATTTTGTTTTGTGCTTCTTTTGTATCTTTAATCTTGTCCATCCATTAAACATTCTATTCTTTTATATAATAAAAAGAGAAGGAAAAAAAAAACTCTTTGCCAATCTAAATCTTCTTTTTCTTCCTAGATCTCCTTCTTCATCTTCTCCTTGTTCTTTGTCTTTAATTTGCAATTAAAACCAGTCCACAATTTCATATTTGCTGTTGTTGGATCTAATCGCCCCTCATCATCAATCTATCAAATCGAGAAACCGGACCCGAAAAGCCATGAGAGTCCACCCGATTCCAAAACGCTCAACAACACCTTGATTATTCTTCTTTTTCATCATCATCATCATCATCATCATCATCATCATCATCATCATCATCATCATCATCATCATCATCATCATCATCACCATCATCATCATAATTCGAGAATTAAATCGGTTTTGCTCTGTTTTATATTTACCAAATTTGTTTGAATTTTGTTGTATTTTTTATTTACCATATTTTCTTTTTGTATAATTTATTGTATTTAGCATTTTTGTAGAAACATTAAAATTATTAATGATAATTGGTTTTATTATTTTATCTGCAGCAATTTTTTTTGTCATACTATTTATGAAATTTAACATATAGTAATAATAAAATAATAAATAAAACAATTAATACCAATTATAAATTGCTATTGTAAATATATAAATGATATAAATAAATACCATTAATAACAATATGATATTGTTGTCATAATAAATACTATTGCAATGAAAAATACGCTATAGTTAATCTCGCTACAATAGCATCACATAAAACAACTATCTAAAGCGTATGACCTTTTATCATGGGCGATGATAGAGCGCTTTTTACAACACTATGGTATTATGTTATAAATTGGGAATGTGAGAGCAAATTATTTTGGATCTCTCTCATCGCTCATATGGTAACATAGAGCAACTCTTAGTCAATTTTTTCTGTTCATTTTGTTTATTATTTCATCTCTATCTTTAATATTATTGAACTTGCTGTTAATTTATATAACTAAAAGAAAAAAAGAAATCTCTTTGCCGAAATAAATTTTCTTCTTCTTCTTCCTAGATCTCCTTCTTCGTCTTCTTCTTGTATTCCTCTTCTTCTTGTTCTTTGTCTTCTTCAACTTCTTCGTCTTTGATTTGTAATTAACACATGTCCATAATTTCATATTTGTTGTTGTTCAATCTAATTACTTCTCACCATCACTCTATCAAATTGGGAAATCCGGCCAGGAAGCCCTGAGAGTCCACCCGATTCCAGAAATGTTCAACAACACCTTGAATCATCATCATCATCATCATCATCATCATCATCATCATCATCATCATAATCCTAGAATCCGGAAAGAATATTCGTCAACTGCAATTGAGTTTATAGGATGATGTGAATGTGGAAAACAAATCGATTTGGTTCTGTTTTGTATTTACAGTATTTTTTTGGATTTTAATGTATTTTGCATTTACCATATTTTTTGTTTAATTTTGTTGTATGATTCAATGTATTTTGCATTTTGTAAATAAAATTTATTAATAATATATATATTTTTATCAACCATATATTAATCGTTTAGAAGAAAACACCAAGATTGGTTGCCCACATAGGTGGACAACTATTTACTAATATGTTATTTTATTATTATATTTGTAGCAATTTATTTTTATTATAAAAATTTATAAATGTTAACACATATTATAAATAAATAAAACAATTAATAAAATTATAAATTGCTTTTGTATATATATAACATGATATATAAATACAATTTATAAAATTATGATAGTGCTATCACAATAAACTAGTGTTATAACCTGTGCTGAGCACATGACAAATTTAAAAATTAATATTAAAAATTAAAATATCGCGGATGACATGTAAATTAGAAAAACAAATAACTAAATTTAATCTTCATTATAAATAAAATTATAATAAACATGAGACCCTTCATTTTGCATTGCTTAAACAAAAATAAATATATAAAGTGAGATTCTCCATATCAAATCCCTTCAGTTGCATTTTTGCTTGTGGTGTTGTGTATAAACACGATTATCGGAAACAATGATAGAATTGTATTCACGAAAAGATTTATTAAAACCAAGCTTATTGTTGGAATGACTTAGATCAGTAATCTTCACAACTTCATGTTGATTCGGAAATTCACATTCTCTGACCACCTTGAAATATTTATAAAAATCAATGTCAAAGTATAGAAATAAATATTAGACAATACATTCACATAAAACATATCTATAGAGGAAATATAATTTACCTTTACATATGGAGGAAATTGACATCTTGTGAACTCCTTTGTGTCCGTCACATCAACATACATATGAAATATCTTCGATTAGGCACCGAGAAAAGGATACGCAAATAATATAACAACATGATTTGGATGTTTCATACTCAAATAGAACAATGTCCTTCAAATTACAATGGAAAGAAGAGAAATAAAATAAAAAACCAAACACATTGGAAATGTCGTTGAAAGAAAAAAAAGGTTCGAAATGATCTTAAAGTGCTGCAACTGCTTCAATAGTGTCCATGTGGTTTTCTTTTGTTTTTAGCCGGTATGATAATAGAAAATGCAAAATTTCAAAGGCCTTTAAACAATATAAGCACATACTAAAATAGTTTGTAGAATTAATAACTCACATCTTAGAAAATTCAGCAACTTGAGGGATGGACCAATCAAAGAGAATATGAAAGCCTATGAAATTACCAGAAGAAACAGTGTAGTTGTCTGCATCAAATATGACCAAAGCATCACTAAAGAAACAACAATATAAATCTATATCTTGTGATACGTTAGAAAAGCAAAGAAATAAAAGAATATACTTCTCCATTCTTTAATTTGGGCAAAACGTAGGACAAATATATCATCTCTACAATAACCAATCATCCATATATTGTCGAACTCTTCAAGATGAGGTCCAAGTAGTGAACACACGAGAACTTCACCTCTGTATTGAATATAAACAAAAGTGAATATAAATTTAACAAATAAAAAACAAAGTATATAATGAACACACTTACTCGGTGTTTTGTAGCTTAATATCAATAGTTTCATATTTGGGCTGTAGATTTGCAAAGAGCTTTTAACTTCCCAACATGAATAACCTCACCGATGACATCTAAAAAATACACAATAAGATATGTAAATTAAAACTAAAAAAATAGGGGAGACATAATAATAATTAGATTAAAGAAAGATACCAATCAAATAAGTTGGATCACATATGCCTGAATGAATGGCAGAGTGATCCACAAAACACATTACAGGTCCCAATGGGACATCTGACAACTATAGTGTCAACAATGAAAACAGTCTTGTATCAGTTCAGTTTCCTTACGTTTTTCTTGGTTTACAACTAACTCAAAATTACGTATCACCTTCCAAGTAGATCCATAGTTAATGGACTCGTGAAACTGAAATGATTAGTGTTAGAAGTGTATTGAACAATATAGTTAAAAAGAATACAAAATACTAACTTTTTCAAGCTAATAAAAATACTATACCCTAAGTTTGGATGCATAAACCCAATGGTATTTATATAAAGTACACTTCATATAACACACTTTATTAATATAATAGAACATTCATATAATGTTTTGGTAATGCATAATATAATTAACCTAAGCATGGGTGTAAATAGTAATGCAAATTATAATTTTCAATTTCGTGGGAGTTGTAATTGATATTTAGTTACCACCAAATAGCTTTAGGAAAAATGTGATTTTTTATATACCATTTTGTGAAAATATGAATATTTGCAACAAAATATGTATCCTGAAATGATTGTTAGAAGTGTATTGAAGAGTATTTTAAAAAAGTATAACTTACTAAAGCTATCAAGCTAATAAAAATACTATACCCTAAGTTTGGATACATAAATCCAATTTTTTTTTTTATAAAGTACACTTTATGTGACACACTTTACTAATATAATTTTTGTATATATTTTTTTATTGTTTTCTAAATATAATACACTTCGTATATTGTTTTGGTAATGCAGAACAAATGAGTCACAGGTCAAGTGAGTTGTAATGAAATGGGTTAATGATTTTGAATGGATCATCCATTAACCTATCAAATTGTTTATAAACAAATAATAGCAAAATAAAATTAAATGAATAAACCAAAACAAAAATCCAAAAATTTAACTTTTTCATTTTCTTAGTAATCTAGAATGAATCTTAGCATATTTTAATATATACCAAAACCAAAAAACCTATTTCCACGAAAATCATAAAATCATGTTTCCCACCAAAACCGAAACCACCAAAAAAATAATATATCTATTTTCATTAAAATCGTAAAATTTCGTTTTCCGTCAAAAACCCCCTTTTCCCAATAAAATCACAAAATCCTATTTTCCAGCCTAACCCGCGAAATCCGTTGTGGGATATAAACAAAGTGAATATAAATTTAACAAATGATGAAAAAAGTTTATAATGAAAACACTTACTCGATTGTCTGTAGCTTAAGAGCAATAGTTTTCATATTTGGGCCGTAAATAGATTTACGAAATTTTTTTAACTTCCTCACATGAATAACCTCACCGATGACATATAAAAAATTACACAATAAAATATGTAAATCAAAACTGAAAAATAAATAAGGGGAGACATAATAATAATTAGATTAAAAAAACATACGAATCAAATAAGCCGGATCACATATGCCAGAACGAATGGCAGTGTAATCCACAAAACACATTAGAGGTCTCAATGGGACAACTGACAACCATAGTGTCAACAGTTAAAACAATGTTGTATCAGTGTTCAGTTGCCATACGTTCTCCTTGGTTCACAACTAAATTAAAATTATGTATCACCTTCCAAATAGATCCAGAGTTAATGGACTCGTGAAGCTGAAATGATTAGTGTTGGAAGTGTATTGAACAGTATAGTTAAAAAAAAAATACTAACTTTATCAAGCTAATAAAAATACTATACCCTAAGTTTGGATGCATAAACCCGAAGGTATTCATATAAAGTACACTTTACACAACACACTTTATTAATACAATGAGTTATATATTTGATTGCTTTCTATATATTGAAGGTTCATATAATGTTTTGGTAATGCAAACTTTAATTAACCTAAGCATGGATGTAAATAGTGATGCAAATTATAATTTTCAATCTCGTGGAAATCGTAATTGATATTTAGTTGATATTAAAAGAGAAATTATATATAAAGTTAGTTACTAACTAATAGCTTCAGAAAAATGTGATTTTCTATATACCATTTTGTGAAAATATGAATGTTTGCAACAAAATATGTAATAAAATGATTATTGTTAGACGTGTATTGAACAATATATTTTTAAAAATACAACTTACTAAACTTATCAAGCTAATAAAAATGCTATACCCTAAGTTTGAATGCATAAACGCAATGGTACTTTTATAAAGTACATTTCAGATAACACACTTATTAATATAATTTCGTATATATTTGATGGCTTTCTATCTCTAACACACTTTGTATATTGTTTTGGTAATGCAGAATATTACAATATTAGGGTGTAAATTGTAAATTAAATGAGAATCGTAATTGATATATAGTTGAAATTAAAAGATGATTTTGTTACAAAGTTAGTTACTAACAAATACGAACATGAAAAAAATGTTTCTGGGGAGAGGATAATACTCGAAGTAAATTGATAACCTGTGCTAAGCACATGAGAAAGTTAATTTGTAATATAATTAAATAGTAGTATGTAGTTTGTTTTAAAAAGGATATTAGTAATTTACATGTAGACAAGAAATACTTATATTAAAAGTTGTAATAGAGTTGGGTAGTTATAATTGCAAAAACATTGTAATTTTCTAGAAATATAACAACAACAAATTATTCATCACAAAGAAACTAAGCGATCAGTAAAATCATACACTATTCAGTAATACAAATTATTCATCATAAAGAAACTAAGCAATCAGTCAACAAACTTAGGTCTTTCTTCACTTGGATTATATATCTTCCAATATGCTATGTAATTAACTTCTAGGAACCAGTAAAATAAAAATAGACTATTATTTTCTTCTTCATCTTTATAACCAAAATACACTATTCTTAAATGCAAAATTATTAGATAAATGTGACATAATTAGTTTACCATTTCGTAAGCTTGGCAATATGAATATTATGGTTTGAGAGTATTTTTAAAAGCCATAATTTGCATAGAAAGCCGTGATGAATGTGATTAGTAGACAAATGACTTGTTTAATGAAAACCCCTTTATTATAAAGATCTAATTTTCACAAATATTTGTTTTCTTCTTTTATGCTGACAAAAAGAAAAGTATATCTTTTTATTTTAGTAGTATTTAATGACATTGTTCAATATTTGATTCGATCGTTAGAATCATAATTTGTGTTATTCGATTTACATAATTATTTGTTTGTTCTTATTAAATTTTGGTTTTTACGGTCTTACTAAAATTGGAACAAAATAAAATCATTCACAATTTTGTTTGATATTTGGTTTAATAATAATTTAATTTGTTTCAGTATACTTTTTGGTATAAATGGAATCTATTGTGGTTTTAAAATAACAATAACTAAACTCAACATATTTACTGGTGAACTTTAAAATAAAATAAAAATAATATTGTGTAGTGTCTCATTGGATATAAAAGCGGACGACGTTCATTCTCTCTGCTTATGAGTCAAGACTATTGTGGACAGTTCTGTCAATATTACTTAAGCACCATCAGCTTCTTAGACAAAATCTGACCCCTTACTTAAGCACCATCATCATGTAGATAACTCCAACAGTATCAGATTTTCACAGGAGTTAGCTTATAAAACTATCAGTGAAACCAAGACCATTAATCATATTATCTCTCTTTCTCTCTTCGAAGGCAAGCTATTGATTGTTTAGAGACTAACACTCTCTTACATGACTCCATCTCCATCTATATATATATATATGTCTCTCCTTTATCACGCAAACTCAAAAGTGGAATTTGAAAATCATCAGGCAGAGTTTGGTAATCATCATTAGATTCATTACTCCCACACATAATGTTTCTGTCCAAAAAGCAAAAAGCTAAGATCAGTATTCATCGAGGGAATCTAGAAGCAATAGTAGGTGAAGATTTACCCTCTCTGAACATGGTTGATCAACACAACGATGGTCAAGATCATGCTAAAGAAGCAGATCACGACCTTCATGATGATGGTGTCGCTCAAGAACCTGGAGCAGAGATCGAAATGCATGGTCTGGCTTTTCGTAACTTGTTTAGTAAGTAACCACGATGCGTAAGTAGTTGTGAGATTTGCTATGTTCTACCGCAGGAGATTCCTCCAGTTACATCGGAGACTGAGAACGTCACTCAAAAACTTTCTGGAATTATAAGTTTCGTCTCTCAGTCTCTGTTTCTTTTCTTCTTTCTCTAAGCAGATTTTATGCTTACGTTAAAACCCACCATCACATGTACCACTTGTGGCAGTTCAGAGGCAAGGAGTGCATAAACCTTTGAGTATAGATTCTATCAAGTCAAAATTCTTCTTCGACTACTATATGAGTAAAATTTTATTAAATTTAAATGGTTTAAATGTGTTATTCAAATGATTTTACACTACAAGAAAACAATCCATTTGCTAGGGAAGAATTCATAGCAAATTCCTCGCAAGTAGCGAATCGCAATGCTCAAGATATCACAAAATCGTCGCAAGATTTGTCAGGAAACGGATTTCGTCGCAGATTTCGTCGCAAATACTTTGCGAGGAATTTGCGAGGGAATGGAGCATTCGTCGCAAAAGCGTAGCTAACTTGCGACGCATTTGCGAGGAACTGTCAATCGTAAACCAAATGAATTTGCGTATTGTCTGTGTCGGATTTGCGAGTAAAAAATCACCGACGTATTTGTGACGATGTATTTAGCGAGGAGTTTGCTACGACTGCTGTTGCGAAGAGGTTGCGACGAACTCGGTTGCGAGGAAGTTGCGACAAACACGATGCGAGGAACTTGCGACGACTTCCCTTGCGAGGTATTAGCTAGGATTTCTTTTCTATGCTTTTGCTAAAAATTTGTTAGAAATAAAAACTGAATATTAAATAATATAAAAAAATGATTTAATGAATTTAGTATTTGAAAAATTAAAAAAAATATTAATTCGAAAATAATAATTATATAAAAATAAAAATATTTATTGCAAAATTTAGAAATGTTTTCAAAATAAAAATACTATATAAAATTTAAACATTATCCGAGTTCGGCTGATCCGCGGACTGTTGTGTAGACGCCCCTGCTCCAGCCGCGGTAGCTGCTCTGGCATTTTGCGATCATGCGTCGGAAGTTCTCATCGTGTTCGACACGTAATCAAACAACATATCGTAAAAGAGACGGATTAATTGGTAAAGATATATTCAAAATAATAAATTACCAAATCAATTGAATTATAAAAATAAAAATGAAATAAAATTTAAAAGTTAAAAGAAATTTGATTACCTCGATCGCGATTCGGTTTATGTCTTCCGGAGTGAGCTCGACGGGGTCGCCGTCCGGAGTTGAGGACTGTGAAGAAACCTCGTCGACTCGAGAAGTGATCTGACTGTGCAACTTCTCGACCCGTTTGGAGAGCCAGGTACCATCGAGCTTCCTATGGATTTCCTCCCAAACCTCCGTAATAGTTGCGGGCCGTTTTTTCTTATCGGCCTAATAAATAAACTCAAAACATTTACGTATTAGTTAAGTTAGTTTAAAAATGATAAGTAATAAATATAAAATGAAAAGAAACTTACAATTTTCCGACCACGTGTTCTGAAGGACCATTGGCCGGATCTGTGTTTGACGAGTTCACCAGACTCGTCAACTGAAGTAAGACGACTTTTTGAAGTCGACTTACTCTTCTTNGCCAGACTCGTCAACTGGAGTAAGACGACTTTTTGAAGTCGACTTACTCTTCTTCTCGGACGTAGGCTGCATCCAAAAGTCCACTAATCCCTTCCAAACTTTGTCGTCAAACCATATTGACATTGCAACGTCGCCATGTATCCGCCACTTAGCCTTCCATCGAACGACTTGATCAATAAGTCTGTCTTGACCCTTCTTGTAGAAGGCCTCCTGAACAGCGTCTGTGATGGCAGTATCCCAATAGAAATTTTTCTGCAAAAAATAGAACAAAACAACAAAAACCAAGTTAAAGTAATTTATTAACTTTGTGAAATTTGATGGTAAATTGCTTAAAAAAATATTATTCTTTGTGAAATTTGATGGTAAATTGTTTAAAAAAATATTAATAACATTTACCGTGAAATGATGGAACCAACGCTCTTTGAAGTAGAGGGGCACTTGTGACCAGTTCGCGTGAGGCTCTTTGAAATCCCGCTTGATGATCTCGCAAACTTTTGTAGCAACCATCTCGTCATCAGTAAACCTATAGATATATATTACATAAATAAAAAATTATAAATAACTGTTTTAAATAAAACAAAAATTAATAAATAACATATATATATTACCATAAATAGCCGTCGGCTCTTGAAGGATGAAGCTTATGCGGCAAGTTACGCCTAGCTTCAGAGTTTTGTAACTGCTGCATGGTCATGTCCACGAATGGACCATGCTGTGGAGGCTCCTGTTGGGGCTGGTGTTGAGGCGAAAGGGGTGCCTGCTGCTGAGGGTGAGGGTTGGGCTCCGGAGGAGACGGAGGATGTTGGGACGGGTACGTGTTACACACTGAATGCATGGATGAAGACGTACCCCAATGGGTGGGGGCAGGAGTGTCAGTCTCCTCTAAGAATCTACCGTAATGACTCCACCTATTTTCCATCTACACTAAAATGGTATAAGCATTAATAAACTAATTAATTACAAAAAGGCGGTTAATACAAATCTATGTTCTGTATAGCTAAAATGGCGGTTTCTAATAAATTCCGAACCTAGATATAATCTTAACCATTCTAAACTAATTACCAATAATTTAAAGAAAAAAAGTAAAACTACCTCTTAAATCTAATACAGAAATCACGATTTTGGTAGAGGTTGAGTGAGTGAGTAATTTGAGAGAGGAGAGAGAGAGAGAGAGAGAGAGAGAGAGAGAGAGAGAGAGAGAAGTGGTGTCGAAGGAGGGGAAGAAGGGTCGAGCATATATATAGAGGTTACAGAACCTCGCAGATTCGTCGCAACGACGTAGCAATAGTGCGGTCCAATCGGAGTTGCCGCCCAATATTGCGACGAATCTGCGAGTATTCATCGCACATTCGTCGCAGCGTTCTTTGTGCTATCCGCCCAAAACCGGTGAAAGAATTCGAACTTGCGACGAATTGGTGAGGCTTCGTCGCAATGACGTCGCGGAAATTTTGGTTTTTCCACCCAAAACTGGTGAAACAGTTCAAACTTGCGACGTCTCCACTATGATTCGTCGCAATGGCCTCGAGGTGTTTCCGTTTGTCCGCCAAAAAAACACATGGATGTTAAATTTGTAATCAAATCAATGGATATAAAATTAACAAAATTGCTATGTTTTTGCGATGATTCGTCGCAACTTTCTAGCAAAAAAGTTAACAAAAATTTGGTCTTTATATTGAATTATGAAACAAAAAAATTTAATGAATTTGATCTTGGTTTTGGGATGAATTTGCTTCGGTTCATCGCAGTTTCCTCGCAGTACTTAATTTAACTCATTAGGGATTATCGGGTTTTAAAGTTGTTTAGGGCGGGCATACAGTATACAAATTTCTTGCATTCCTTAGAAGTTGTGTTATTAAAGAAGTGATACTCAATTTGTATATAATACAACATATGTATAACATTATCGTCAAGTGATGATCATATCTCGAACATGATCATATATATATATGATTTGTTACTATATATGTATAATTTGAAATGATCATTGCATGTTTTTTTTTTTTTTTCAGTTTATACCTTCTTATCATTCTAACAAACATCGTAAGACATATAAAATTGGTAAACGGTCCGTAGAAAGACCGGTAAATGTCTAAAATGAAAAACCGGTTCTCAATTTTGCTACTCTCTTGCGAGTATTCCTAGCAAATCCATAGCAAATTAGAAGCAAATATAGCATTCAGAGGGTTTGTCATTTACAAAGTAACATGAAAATTCATTATATAGTAATTTTTTTGTGATCATATTGGTAAGATTAAGGTCTGGATGGTTTTAGGGTTTATGGTTTAGGGTATTTTCGAGGTGTTTTCTACGAATGAAATAATTTCTTGCTAGGAATTCTCGCAAATTTGTACCAGAGTGAATTAATTTTCTTAATTTTTATAAAACATGCACAATTATATTTTATATGAAGACCAATTTAGACATGAAAATTTATAATATTAAAAATAAATTATATGTATATTACAAACATAAATTATTCTTAAGAAAAATGAAACTACTCATGCATCATCATCATCGTCATCATCATCATCATCGTCTTGACCGTCGTGAAGATTGTCGTTTCCCTCATCCCCGTCTTCTGATGATGTTGAGATTTCACTGAAGTCATCTTCTTCCTGGCCTTCAGACTCCTCCACTCCGGTATTGTTTCAAGACCACTATTAAGAGGATCGACTCTAATTATCGGAATGGTGGAATCAACATCAATTGAGACAACTTCTGGATGTTCTGTTTGCATTGACACATTATCAACAAGTCCAATGATTCTTCCTCGTGAATTGACTTTGATTACGGATAGCCAATTCTGATCACGTCTAGGCCACACCCTCGGGTATGTTAAGAAACACATCTGCTCTGCTTACGAGGCTAGAATGTATGGCTCAAACTTTGGTTACTGTCTCGCCCCGTTAACATCCACAACTCCAAATTGGTGGTTCTTACTCCCCCTACAGTGGTCGGATCAAACCAATCACAATGAAATACCACACATTTGAGATTCACCATACCATCATACTCAAGCTCTATGATCTCCTTTAGAATCCCGAAGTAGTTCGTCTCCCCGGGAACATGAATCCCATAATTTGCGGTTGCCCTCCGTCGTCCGTGGTCGTATGTATGAAATGTGAAACCTCGTGTACAATATATTTTTGCGGTTTTGATACCACCGAGAGGTCCCTCCACAAACTCATGAACCCAAAGCGGCCAAACGAAATTTCAGTCCCTCCGCTTTTTAACCTTCAAAACGAGAATAATGTCAATTACATTTTATTTTTGTACGAACTGTACTTATATATAATTAAGTATGTGCAATTATAGTTCTCCATATTAAAAAACCAAATGTTTCACCCAACGAGGAAAATCACGCTCCAAGGTCATCCGTACTTCAACGTCAGTCAACTCCGGGAAAGCTTCCCGGATCTCCCTATCCAATAACCTAAGAATTCGATTCACTGTCAAGCTTATCTGCACACCACTTATTAAAAATACATTGAAATTACACTTACATCTCATATGCCCGAAAGTATTCACAGTTTAACAGAATGTATGTGTGCGCCGCCATACGTTGCTTGAAACTTTCCCACTTTATTTCCCTAACCTTACCAGCCATTCTTCCAATGTACGAAAAAAATCAGGTACCCCGTCAACCATATAAGACCGTCCTGTGCCACTATCATCATATCTTTTACGAGCATTTCTCTCTGTTTGGACGGAAGTACCAAAGTAGTAGCTCGAGAATTTAGAAGTTTCTTCTGTTAAACTTCCAGCGATGATTGATCCTTCTATCTTTGCCAGATTCTTTCCCATTCTTTTCAAATATTTCATGAACCTCTCTGGCGGATACATCCATCGGAAGTGAACAGGTCCTCCAAGTTCTTCTTCATGTGGTAAATGAACAGCGAGGTGTTCCATGACATCGAAGAAAGATGGCGGAAATATCTTCTCGAGGTTGCATAAGATAACTGGTATATTTGCATCCAGTTGTGCTATGTTGTCCTCCGTGAGTGTTCTAGCACATAAATCTCGGAAAAAAGCTCAAATCGCTATAACAAAAAAAGGTAAGATATCTTAATATGTACATTTCTAACCGCAAACACATATAAAAAATCACACTTCAATATTATTATTTATATAAATATATATATATATATATATATA
>OVAP01001558.1:0-23192 GCA_900406295.1 Aurinia saxatilis | reverse complement strand
CCTAAACCTTAAAATTTTAAACCCTAATGCCATACAACCTAAGCCCTAACCTTAACCCTAACATTAAACCTAAACCATAAACTTAAAATCCCAAACCACAAAACTTAAAACTATAAACCCTAAACTATAAATTCAAACCCTAATCCTAAAATGATTTTAACCCTAAACCCTAATTTCCTTCAATATAATATGATGTGTTGTTTAGTTTTTTTTAAAAAAATCTTGTTGTTCAAGAAATATAACTAAATGTATGC
This sequence comes from Aurinia saxatilis, assembly GCA_900406295.1. Lineage (NCBI taxonomy): Eukaryota > Viridiplantae > Streptophyta > Magnoliopsida > Brassicales > Brassicaceae > Aurinia > Aurinia saxatilis. The sequence continues at coordinate 22,938 of OVAP01001558.1, read as the reverse complement.
ATGATAAACAGTAGATATGAGCTTCGCAAATTGGTTAATGCACTCTCACATCACCACGAGGTGGCGTGTTCGAACCTTGTTGTGTGCAAAATTTTAATGGTCAGATTTTACAAAAACAGCATGTAGTTCATCAGAAAACAACACGCAGTTCGCTAGAATACATCATCAATATACGGAGGGGCTATATTGCGGGGTATTTCAGAGTTCATATGTTTAACTTGCACAATAATAAGGTCATGGGTTATTTTGTAAAAATTTCCGAGTTCATGGGTTTTTTTGCACTAAACCCATTATATAACTACTAGTTTAGGCTATATAGTTTATTTTACTAATAACTAATTATGCTTATGGTCAGGCTTAGCTAGTCTAGTTCAATTGGCATCCTAGTTAACTCTAACATGAAAGAGAACAAAGAAACTGATAAAACTGATAAATTGTAAGCCTGGAAATTTTTAGAGAATTTCTGATGTTTCTCTCAGCCGTCAGAGGTCTGTATTTATCGGGTCGAGCAAAGGGTTGAGAAGAATCAGGAGGAAGATTTGGATAAACATCCAAATTTTAGTGGTTATCTTCAGTTGATCGATCGATCGTAATGTTCCTGAAGATTCCGTATCTCCTAAGTTTATTTTCAAAGTAAGCAAATATCTCCCCAAATGCAACGGTACATATCTGAATTTGTTCTGGGAACTTCTTGACAAAATGGGCTTCGATCGATCGGTGGGCCTCTTGTCCAATCGATTGGGCCTTCAAGTCTTGTGGGCTTCTGAACACTCCTTCAGTAAATTGGTTTTAACTTCTTACTCCTGGGGAATTTTGGCACGATTCCAAACCCATGTGAAAGCTAACTCTCGTGGCTTGATTCTCCTAACTCCTCACTTCATTCCAAAATAAACATCTACTTCATCCGGGCCTGGACTTCTGATGTTGATTTGCTGGATTCGGTAAAAAGTGTCCCTTTGCAACCTTTGTTTTCACAAAAACACTTTGCAAACGTAAAACGTGAAATCCAGTAGTTTATGTTTTAAAATAAATAGTCTTTTTGATAAAAACACCGAAAAATCATATCGAAAAGCGGTAAAATATCATCACTATCACTCGTGACTTGAGCCACATGAACCACTTTAAACCGAATCATCCTCTTCGTTTTTCTCTTCGTCTTCCCTTCCATTGCTAGACCTGAGAAGCCATCTAGACATGTTGTTTCGTCCATCAAAGCGACACTAACCCATGTCTAAACTTGAACCCGAGATGTTGCAAAACACCTACCTTTAGTTCCTGCATCAAGAATTATCAAAGTTGTTGATGCAGCAATACCAAGGCCAATAACCACATCATATATAGCCATCTTTGAAGCACATTTGGTTAGAAAATAACTCTCCTAAACCCATTTTTCTGCATTCCATAATAAAAAGAAAACAACCCCTCTCTTTTCCACTTTTTATGTATATATAATATAAGCTTTACCCGTATTTACTTTCATACTACTAAGTTTTTTATATGAGACAAGACGAACATATCTCTGACATATATATATTTATCTTCTTCCTTTCACCAGCATAACCTATCTACCCTGCACCAGAACCACAAACAAAGGTCCCAACTATGAACAGCAAACAACCGCATATCCACTAAAGTAATCAGTACCAATCATAGGGAGATGTCCTCACTTTTTCTCTTCACCAACAAGACTCTCTCCAAACTTGTAAACAGATCGATCATCTCTGCAATATGGAATATAACCGTTGTTAAGAGCTTCTCTTTGTTGAATGATAACATAAAGCCATAGTCTCATTACTTTATCGATAAAGCTAATTAGTTCCTCGACGATAAAGCTAATTAGTTCCTCGACAACTCATAGTCTAATATATCTTTGTAAAGCACTAGATAGTATGAAGCTTCATGTCATCCGTAACAGCGACCAAAAGACTCAATTTATCAACTGGTTCAAATCCCAAATCAAGAGAAAGCTAACCAAACCCTAATCAAATTGATCATTACCCCTCAATTTGATAGAGAAGAGAAAACGAATCAAACTATAAGAAAATGTTGGTCTTTGAGCGATAATCTCTATTATTGTTGTGGTCATGCGATTGCTTCCCAATAAAAAATCTGGAAATTCCACGACGACCCAAGTGAGGAATCAACTATTTGACCTCGTCACAGATTGTATAAGACGAAATCACGCGGCTGGAGAGTGGAACAGATGACATGGACAATTTAATTAGGGTTTTGACTTTAGGGAACCAAATTGTAAAGCTGATTGATGAGGATTGACTTAGGGTTGGATCAAGAAGAAGAAGAGAAGGAGATCACATTGAGGAAGAAGAAGAGAACCAGGCGAAACAGAGAGCTCGCATCCTTTTGAGTTTTGATTAAAATAAAAATGAGTGGATATATGTGATTAAAAAATGGGGTGTGGTTATATGTGGTTAGTAGGTATGTAAAGTTGGTTATATTTTTCATTCTCTCAATAATTGGATGGTACTGCCACGATTCACTCATGCACATGTCGATAATAAAAAATATTAGTTTATAATATTGATAACTATAATAAATATATGTTGGGCACTCTAATATAATTTTTAAATATGTGACAAAAATTGATGCACACGTGAAACCCGTAGTCTGGTTACATGTGTTATGTCCACTGAGACTAGGCACCATCATACCCGAGATCGATTCTGACTATCTAGATAATGTAGGAATTGGGCTAATGGGCCAATAAGTTGTGAGCCAATGTTGACAACAAAAAAAAAACGGATGGACATCAATATTTAATGAAACTTTTAGTACTATTAATTTTTATTATCACATAACGCATGGTAAAAAAAAAGAAATTACTTTCAGATTCTGACAATTAATATAAAAATCTCGTTATATCCAATGTAGTTTTGAAGTAACATAGGATTCTATCGTCTTTCAAACATACTTCTTAAAACTGATAATAATTTTCAATTTAGACAGCTTCCGTACGCTTATATTTGTCTGTTTAATAGAGATGTTTTTACCTAATTTTTTATCTAATTTTTTATATATGCTACACAAATCCAATAAAAGCCTTTTTCACAGTCTAAATTTTTATGCTATGTAGTGAAATTTTAATAAATGATATTAATAGTAATTTTTGTTAATAATTCCTATAAGTTCTTAGCATCGAATTGTTTTTTAGAATTGTCATAACTGATGAAAACCTTTTTTGTTTCGTGGTTTTTGTAATATCTAAAAAATCATAAACTTAAATACAAAATTGTTCTCTACAAAATTTTATTCTATAATAATTGGATGGTATTGCCATGATTCAATCATACATATGTCGATAATCAAAAATATTAGTTTATAATATTGGTAACTATAATAAATATATTTTGGGTACTCTAATATAATTTTTAAATGTGTGACAAAAATTGATGCACATGTGAAAACCATAGTCTAGTGACATGTGGTATGTCCACTGAGACTAGGCACCATCGTACCAAAGATCGATTCTGACTATCTAAATGATGTATGAATTAGGCTAATGGGCCACAAGTTGTGACCCAATGTTGACAAAAAAAAAAAAATTGATGCACATCAATATTTTAAAAGAAACTTTTATTACTATTAATTTTTATTATCACATAACGCATGGTAAAAAAAAAATTACTTTCAGATTTTGACAATCAATATAAAAATCTCATCAATTCCAATGTAGTTTTGCAGTTACATAGGATTCTATCGTCATTTAAACATACTTCTTAGAACTGATTAAAATTTTCAATTTAGACAGCTTCCATAACGCTTATGTTCTTCCTCATTTTTATCTAATTTTTATTTAATTCTTTTATGCTACACAAATCCAGTGAAAGCCTATTTTCACTGTCTAAATTTTTATGCTATATAGTGATATTTTAATAAATGATATTAATCATAATTTAAAAAAATAATTCCTTTAAGTTTTTAGCATCAAATTGTGTTTTAAAGTTGGCATAACTGATGAAAACCTTTTCTCTTTAGTGGCTTTCGTAATGCATCTAGAAAAATTGGATGGTATTGCCACGATTCACTCATGCACATGTCGATAATAGAAAAAAAAAGAGTTTATAATCTTGGTAACTATAATAAATAAATTTTGGGTACTATAATATACATTTTAAATATGTGACAAAAATTGATGCACATGTGAAGTAATATTAGTGTAGTGGCATGTGGTAACTCCACTGAGACTAGACACCATCATACATGAGATCGACTCCGACTATCTACATAATGTAGGAATTAGGTTAATGAGCCAACAAGTTGTGACCCAATGTTGACAAAAACAAAATTAAAAATTAATATACATTAATATTTAAAGAAAATTTTATTACTTTATAATTTTTACTATCACATAACACATTGTAAGAAAAATAAATTACTTTTATATTTTGACAATTAATACAAATCTCATTAAATCCAATGTAGTTTTGGAGTAACATAGGATTCTATCGTCATTTAAACATATTTCTTTGAACTGATGACAATTTTCAATTTAGACAGCTTCCGTAACGCTTATATTTTTTTGTTTGACATAGATGTTTTTACTCGTTTTTTATCTTCTTCTTTTTTTATGCTACACACATCCAATGAAAGCCTTTTTACTGTCTAAATTTTTTATGCTATATAGTGGAATTTTAATAAATGATATTAATGGGTTTTTAGACTTGTCGTAACTGATGAAAATCTTTTTTGTTTAGTGGCTTTCGTAATGTATCTAGACAAATTCAGAAGCTTAAAGACAAAAACAATTCTCTCGCTCATGCAATTTTATTCTGTAATAATTTGATGGTATTGCAACGATTCACCTATGCACATTTCGATAATAAAAATAGTTTATATTCTTGGTAACTATAATAAATAAATTTTGTGTACTCTAATATACATTTTAAATATGTGTCAGAAATTGATATTTAAAGAAATGTTTATTCCTAAATAATTCTAATTATGACATAATGCATGGTAAAGAAATATAAGAATTTATTTTCAGATTTTGGCAGTTAATATATAAATCCCGTTTATTCCAATGTGTTTTTGGAGTATCATAGGATTCTATCGTCATTCAAATATACTTTTTAGAACTGATGACAATTCTCAGTTTAGACAGCTTCCATAAAGTTTAAATTTTTTGTTTGAAAGAGATGTTTTTACTCATTATTATCTAATTTTTATTCTAAATTAGATTTGTACGATTTTGGTCTATCTGGAAAAGCTAACATCAAGATCTTCGCTATGATATATAGATGTTCGTCTGGTTCTTAACGATTCTTTAGTGAAGTCCTTCGCACGATGGTTGTAGGAAGCTGACGTTCTTATCGTAGCTCCTAGATCGTCCTCCGAACAAACTGCACCAACTAAAGGAAAACGTTCTTATCTCCTAGATCGTAGCTCGGATCGGGATGATCTCGGTCTTCCTAAAAAATTGACTCTCATGGCTTTAATTTGGTGGGTATATTGTCGCTTGGTTCCCTGTGATACTTAGGAAAAAAAGGCCATAGACATGACTGTCGCAGTGATGACATTTGGGTAGGGTTTTGAAACACCCCGACCCGGATTCCTATGGAACCAAGGCCGCGTGCCTCACGTTAGACCAAACACTGGCCTAACACTGTGCGTTTATCCCCTTTTAAAACGTGTATATTTAATACACGGGGTTTACGCCTAGAATCTAGCTAATGACTCTACTTAGTCTTTTCCTAGCATAGACTCTATTCACTTAAGTATAACGCAGCGGAACCTTTTAAACACCTTAACCGTTCTATGTTTGTTCACCTGAACTAACCTTATACCGAAGCTCATCCGTACCTTCGGACAGTCTATTTAGTCTTGATTAGCCTTAGCCGAATTTCCTCGTCTTAAGTACTCAATCTGACTTATTGACTTCCGTTCGGCTTAGGATGCATCCTACTCGGTCAAGTCATGCCATTCTAGTAATTCGTTGATTCCCTAGACTAGACAACAATTCATTTACTCTATTCTAGGCAATCCCAAGCCTATTCATTCTCTACCATTCTACAAGATGGTTTAGAACGCACCTTGGCTAATTAGCCTATTCGGATTTGTCCTCGGGGGCGCTTCTGCCCAAACGTCTTCCATCAAGTCCGATACCCATCCTTGAACCGATCACTTCGTTACTTAGTCATTCAACCAACCACCCCCACTGACAAGTATACGAAGTAACCGAGCTTTGCCCGTTTTATAATTCGATGTTTCCTTTCGATTACACCCTTTCGTACTCGTACCCTTTCGTGCACGCACCCTTTCATACTTGGACCCTTTCGTGCTCGTACCCTTTCATGCTCGCACCACTTGGTCATTGGGTCCCTTGGCCTTTGCACCCGTTGGTATTCACACCCCTTGGTGTTCACACTCTTTGGTGGTCGCACCCTTTGGCGGTCACACCCTTTGGTGATCGCACCCTCTCTTCACACTCGATGGTTCACACCCATTCTTGCCTTAGGCCTTGTGTGGCCATAAGGTCGTGAGAACCATCTTGTTTCCTTTGGAATTGTCTTATCATCCTTGATGATTCAGACCGTGGATTCCTTGTCACCCCTTGGGATTGAAACCGACAATCCTTCACTCTTCTCTTCTGAATCCGCGACAGATTGGATATGTCTCACGAAAACGATTATAACTTCGTAACCGTATCTTTGATTTAAAATCCGAAACCTGTTCTGGAAACTAGACAGAAATAGCTTTCCAACCATGGGTATATCGTCTTATGATTCGGTCGGAGTCGACAGGAAACATCAGTACAAGATGACGGTACGAATCTGTCTTCTTTCGATTTTGCGACAGATTCGACACGCTCGACCAAAACGGTCATAACGTGAGAACTGTTCATCCAATATTCACTCGGGAACCTGTTCCAGAAACTAGACAGAGAGATCTTTCCAACCGTGGATCTCTCGTCACCTGAATCGTTCCGAGTCGACGGAAAATCACGTTTGAAGACGGCGGTTGGAATCTGTCTTTCCACCACTCCATCTTCAACCTACTTCTCTCTCCCTTTTCTCTCTATTTCTTTGAGTGTCTTTCCCCATAACGTGGGTAATCTCCTGTGTGTGTTTTCTGCTCACAAAACTTCTATTTATAAAAGTAATTAGCCATAAAGGCTAAACCATCGCACCTCTTCGTTCGTGCTTCTTCGTACGTGCCTCTTCGTTCACACCTTTTCAGTGAAAACTGCCCAAGCAAGTAACCACCCAGTCCGTGTTCAGTCCACTAGCTGGCTCAACTGCCAAATACTCAGTTCAGCTTAGTTGAGTTGGCCGACTACTCGGTGAGCTGGTTAGTTACACCGATCCAGCTGCAATCAGCTGTGATAACTCTCTTTGACCTGATTTGAGCTCGTTTGAGCTTGATCACAACTTATCTGAGGACTCCATTACTTTGTTTGTTAGGTTTTACTTATTTCTTAGCCGCTCCTTGATCAGGATGTAGCTTTTCCCAAAACAAACTGCTTATAAGTGAGAAAGCTGGATCGCGGGCGTTACAAGTCTCCCCCACTTAAAATGAATTCGTCCCCGAATTCGGTGGTAGTTAGAGTTTCCTTTCCTCATTATTCCCCATTTCCGAGTCCTAGCTCATGACCGAATCTTACCCAATTTGTCTCAGGCGCCTATGACTCATCTGCAAGAGGCTTCCGTAGTAACTTACGGTATGTCCTCAGTAGCCCCTTTAGTATAGTTATGTGTAACTCCTTGATCACTGAACGTCCCGATGATCTTACTATGGATCACGGTCGTTACAGATTTTACTATATGACCGGAGAAAGAAGATAAGACGTCCTTTTATAGAGAAAAGAGGGCTTCCTTTCATGGGCTTTTCTCTTTTTCTTTTGGGCAATTCGTTTTGTTTTAAACCATTTTTAAATGGCCCAGTTCCGGGATGTTACAAATTGCTTCCACTAAAAAAGACGTTTGTTTGTGTTCTTCCAAAAGATCCACGGTGGAACCAACCTGATCTCTTTCTGTATATCACAATTGATTTGATATATGCACCAAGGTGTCGCATATTTTCAAAGATGGAACCACAAGGTCTATTCACACTGTGCAAATAATAATAAAAGGTTTTGATTTAAACAATTTTAGAAAATACAATACTATTTTTCAGTTATGTTTCACTCGAATATATAACAAAACTACATTTTAATAAACGTGAAAACTTAGCAATTAAAGTTTTTTTTTCACCTAGAAGATTTTATGAACTAAACACGGTAAAATACAAAGCCCACATAAATTTAACCCCAGAGTCAAACCATACGAAAATCCAAAGACATCCCGGACGCAAACAAGGAACAAAATGGATACAGTAGAAATAGTCCCCAAAAGGATCCAATGCCACCCTGAAGCAAATCTAAAACCAAAAAGAAAGACTAACAATTGCACCTAATTTACATACATTTTAACTCTTGGAGAAACTATCATAACATAATCTCTTACAATGAATACATTATACATCTCATAATTGACTCTTCGTCTTCATGAACCGGCTAGACATAGATTAAGATGATCAAAAAAAAAAAAAAAACAACTTAACAAATTTAACATGTAAGCAACTTGATCCAAGATACAAACTGGGCAAAGAATTATACTCAGGGAATTAACAAATCAAGCTAAAAGGTTTTTGGATCCGGTAAGAGATTTTCCCAATCTATTGAAAAATCTTTTAGGATCAGAAGGAAAACAAAAACCAGTAAAATCAATTTTTAAAGCCGGATCTAAACCGGAAAGTAAAAGTGAAAAAGATCAGATAAAACAAAAAAACAAAACGGAAACACTAAGGTAAATAACTAAGAAATTTACAGAATAAAGATGCACAGTGTCGGTATAAAATTGGATACGGGCGAAGAACTTGTCCGAAAAGGTTATATGTTTTAGAGAGAGGTTAGAGGAAATTTGTGTAGAAAGAGAAACTTTTGATGCTTCACGTTTTTTTTAGTAATAGAAAATGTGGTATTAATTTCAAATATTTTTTGTTTTTGTTTTTTTACAATGTATTATTTAAAAAATCTTTGGTAATTAAGTTTGACAATTAATTAAAAAAGAAATTTGGTTTATAAAAAAAAAAGGAACTTTATCATAGTTGTTACAGACAGCCAAACACAAGCCTTGTTCCTCATCTTGTTGTCTTGTCAATAAAATAGATCTGAAGAAGAGGATGGGAGAAAACCCAAATCGAGCAGAAGCAGAACGTCTTCTGGGAATCGCGGAGAAGCTTCTGGAGTCTCGAGATCTGAACGGGTCAAAAGAGTTTGCCATCTTAGCTCAAGAGACAGAGCCTCTTCTGGAAGGCACGGATCAAATACTCGCTGTGGTGGATGTCCTCCTCGCGTCATCTGCAGAGAATCGCATCAAAAGCAAACCAAATTGGTACCGAATACTCCAGATCGAAGATCCAGAAGAATCCTCAAATGACAACGATCTCATCAAGAAACAGTATCGTCGTCTCGCTCTACTCCTTCACCCTGACAAGAACCGTTTCCCTTTCGCGGATCAAGCTTTCAGGTTCGTGGTTGATGCATGGGAAGTCCTGTCAACAGCTTCCAAGAAATCTCAGTTCGACAAAGATTTGAATCTCATCTACGCAAAAGTAGATCTCAACAACAACAACAGAAACGGTGAGAAGAGGAGGAAATCTGGAGTGACAAATGACAAGATGGCTACGTTTTGGACGGCGTGCCCCTACTGTTACGCGCTCCATGAGTATCCTAGGGTTTATCAAGAGTACTGTATCAGATGCCAAAACTGTCAAAGAGCGTTTCACGCCGCCAGTATTCCTCAGTTGCCTCCTTTGGTACCTGGGAAAGATGAGTATTATTGCTGTTGGGGGTTCTTTCCGATGGGATTCGTCGGAGGGAAAGGAGGAGAAGCTGCTGCTGCCACTGCTGTTAATGGAGCTGATGTTACCAAATTCCCTAATTGGATGCCTCCCGTTTTCTCCAACAACAACCCCCCCACTGTGCATGCGAATGGCGGCGTCACAGCGGCTGCTACGGTTTCTCCTCCTCCTTCAAGTGTTCCTAATGGCGGGGGATTCGCCACGCCGTCAGCACCAGTTGCTCATGCTCCTCCACCTGCTCCTGCTTCTGCTCCTAACACTCTTCCAATTAACTTTGATGGTGGTGCAGCCACGAGAGGCAATGAACCGGTGGTGACGCCTATGCTTAACTCGGATGGAATGCCCAAGAGGAGAGGTAGAGGAAGGCCGAAGAAGAATCAGTAGTGAGGATTCTAAGGCAAGTTTGTTTTTTATAAAGGCAAGGAAGATTAGGATCAGTGTTTGTTCTCGTAGCTTAATCTTTGTCTGTAGCTTTTTTAATTTTAAGTTTTATGCCAGTTTTCTTTTGTAATTTGTTGTCATCCCTTTATGCATTTGCTTCTCTTACTCGGCATCTTCTTAGTGTAGTATCTTGATTTGCTTGTTGGAATGGAAATTCGCCAAAAGAGAAAAGTAAAAGCTCCATCTCTCTTTCTCGCTTCTGTGTTATTGGAGAGTAGACCCTCTCTTTTTCATCTAGATAAATAAAGATGTTCCATCTGGAACAAGAAACGTACAACATTCTCGAGTCGTAGACATATAAAGCAATCAGTACGGTGGATAGAACGAATCGAATGAAAGGACTACGGAGATAGCAAAATAGCGAGGACGATACGCTAATGAATTTGAAGCCACAAAAAAATGGATGAAAAAATTGGTGAATCAGTGAAATTAATCCAAAATGAGAAGAAAATATGCGGAATTCTTCATTTTTGCTTTAATGTATACCGGAAAAAACTCTGAAAAATACACCAATTATTTTTTATTTGCCATAAAAATACACAAATTTTTTGCGTTGCCATATTAATACACTAATTCAAATTTTTTTCCAGATTAATACACGAACTCATTAGTTTTGTAATTTTGATACACGAACTTTAAACGTGTAAAAATAATTTTGAAATTCCGGTTTTGCCCCAAACTTTCTCCTTTAAACTATTTTTTTATTAGATTTGAATAAAATTTAGATATAAATATTTACATAAAATCAAAAAATTATAAAATAAATTTTAAAATGTTTTATATTATGTTATAGGGTTTTAGGGTTTAGAATCTAAAGTTTAGGGTTAAAACTTAAACCCTAAAATTATAAACATTAAAAATGGTTTTAAGCCTTAAAGCCCTAGAATATACCATAAAATCTGAAACATTAAACCCTAATATTATTAAACANAATTTTTAGGGTTGGGGTTTAGTGTTTAATAAATATTTAGGTTTAAGATTTAAGAATTTATAGTTTATATTTTATGGCTTTAAGGATTAACACTATTTTTAAGGTTTATAATTTTAGGGTTTAGGTTTTAATCCTAAACTTTAGATTCGAAACCCTAAAACCCTATAACATAATATAAAACGTTTTAAAAATTATTTTATAATTTTTGGCATTATATAAATATTTATATCTGAATTTTATTCAAAATCTAATAAGAAAACAATTTAAAAGACAAAATTCGTGTATTAAAATTACAAAACTAATGAGTTCGTCTATTAATCTGGAAAAAAATTCACTTGGTGTATTAATATGGCAAAGCAAAAAATTTGTGTATTTTTAAAGCAAATAAAAAATAATTGGTGTATTTTTCTGGATTTTCCCAATGTATACCAGCAGCTACTTATTGTGATTATTTTCTCATTTACGTATCTCTGTCTACATCTAGTTACATTCATAATTAACTGAACTGGCACATTCGAAATTACTTCTATCTCCGACAATTTATTAGAAACAACGAGCGTGTCACTACGAGAGGCAACATTAACTACAAAATTTAGCGTTTACAGGAAAAGTACTTATAGAAGGTCCGATTCTTTTACGAGTCTATCAATGAAAGTGAACATTTTCTACTTCTTGGCGATATTGAGATCGATGTGTACATATGCAAGAGAAGCCACAAAGACAAAGAAGAAGGCCGATACAAGCATTAATGGTTCCGCAAGCATGTATATTGGTTTGAATGTGTAGTACACCTGCAAAAACCATCACATAAATAATAAGCAATTTGATCATGATGACATATCTAAGTCAGTATAAAATCTAGCTACAAGTGTAAAGGTAATTTTTACCTGGAAGGGGACGTTGTGAGTGGGAACTACATTATCCTTTTGCAACACAACCACGGTTCTTCCCACAATGTCAAGGTATGAGTATTTCACCTGAGGCAAGACCAATAAAGATTCATGTTGTGTATAACTATAGTTGAAAATGCAATTCATGTATTTTCTGATGAGTTACATGTAAGTCTTGATTGACTGTAAAGGGCAAAACAGCAGAAGGATCCTTTGATCCTTCAGGAAGCACGACCTGAAAACAAGTCTTCCTATGTTAGCAAGTGATTGGCAACAACAGAGCTCGGAGAAAAAAAAAAAAAACGAAATAACAACTATGAGTAAAAAATGCTAATCAAACTCACTTTGATAGTCAAATTGTTAACTATGGTATCGACAAGCGGGCAGCCAAAGGTAAAGTTCAAGTAACGTCTGCCATCTGATGCTTCAAAGAGATAGTCCTCCAATGGAACTCGATAGCCGATGATAAAAGTTGCTCTCCACCCTCCAAATAATGGGTATCGGGGTTCAAATTCAAGTTCTGACTGCAAAGACCAACATTTTCTACAAGAATTCAAAAACTCAAAGAAAATAACATATCATATCACCCTTACGTAAGGTATAAGCTAATCCCCTAAAGCACAGTTTTGAATTGATGTAACACACCACTGAACAATTAAAGCCTTGACAAAATTTCTTAAGGAGCAAACATCACTACCTATATGGCCACAGATCAAGAGAAGAGGGAAACCTAACAATACCTTTTTAAAGCCTGTTCGCAAATGTGAAGTTGAGATGTTTCCAATGTCATCCCTGTAGTAGACAGAGTTAACCCTTGGAGGCAGTAATGCAAGGAGTCCATTGAAAGATGATGAACCACTGATGGAGCGTTTAGATTGATAGTCAACCCTGCCAAAATTGTACAAATTAGAACACCATTTCGACAGAACGGCATAAGCACAAATACAATTAGCCCAAAACAATAAACAGAGAAAAGTTGTCTACAATTATCTGAATTAGATAGTCAAATTCTACAACATCTAATTTCTAGAGATAGAATTCTAGATATCACTTCATACATAAAATAAGTCATAGGCCCATTACATACCTAGAGAAGACACCCTTATGCCGTGCACCTCCATGAGTCAACCTGTAGTTCTCTGTTATCTGAAGGCTACCCCAGTGTGAAATCTCAATTTCACGCACGAGTTCCTCAACAACGGCAAATGGATTGTTATTCTCGAAGTGAATGATAACAGGTGTGTAAGAGTATGGAGCACGATCCTCATATGGTCCATATTTGATCTCTTTCCCAGCTCTGTTAGCAGGGTCAATGCTAGTGAACGACTCTACTCTAGTACTAGGAGTCTTAACAAAAGTTGTTTGTTGCTTGATATGGTATGGTGACAAAATCACCGCACTATCATGATAGTAAACCAACTGAGATTCTGACTGGGTTATCTCCACAGGGAAAGGTTCCAAGGAATGAGTCAATATGTAGAGAATCTCAAGTGTAACAGTTTGACCCGGGCCTAAGGGGCTAGCAAACGAAAGAGTGAAGTATCGAGTGTCATTTGGTGCATCAGGTTTTTCAGTTGGTTTCACATCTAGAGGCAAATAAGTTTTCTTCTTCTTCTTGCCTGTAATTGCCAGGGCTTGGACCATTGCCAAATGCTTAATCTGTGTAGGTGGGAAAGCAAGAAGCATTTCTGCAACAGGATTTTTCCCGACATTTTCAACCTAGAGAAGTAATCAAGATAAGAAAATGTCACATTCGAATAGAAAAATTAAGGATGGAAGGAGAAAACGGGATAGTATCAGTAAAACGTAAGCAATCTAAGAGCAAATCAAAGGCACTAAGTTCCAACCTTTTTTTACAAGCACAGAGCTGCAATTGCATATAAGCGATGAAAGAGTTGCAATTTTGAAAAGGAAAAGCTCAGAATAGAGATTACCTTGAGAGTCAAGAAGGCCTTGACGATATGTGAGCTCAAATCAATCTGTAGACAAAAAGAAAGAGAAACAAGGAGCATTTTAGAAGTAAATATATGTTTTGTGTGATTAAACGTAGAGAGTAGTGATGAAAGTCACAGCCAAAGAGCCGCATTATCTAATAATGTATCAACCTTGAAGTGACCAATCACAAACAAATCAAGCTCAGTGTGTAGATCGGAGTCCAAATTGATAAATTGACAAAGCATAGTAACGGATCCATTAAGGAAAGTAGAGACAATTGCAAAAGAGAAAGAAGATGGGAGAAATTCACCCTTCGCTCGGCATTTACGATCTGGAGATCCTGGGCCTCAGAAAATGCAGAAACCGAGAGGATTACAGCTACGAAGACGAATAACATCTGGATTCGAGCAGCCATTTTCGTCACTGCACTAGGAAACAAAAAGAGCTCGGAGATTGGCCAGTTAATCCGATTTGTAAGATCAGAATGAGGAAGGAGTAACATACCAAAACCGGTGGATACAGAGATAGCGAGATCTCTACGGAAGAATGATCCGGTCAACTATAAAGTCTCAGTCTCTCACGATTTAGGGATTCTTCTTCCTCAGAATCAAAACGACATTAAACCTTGTCGTTTCGAAAACTTTTAAATTTAATGGGCCGTTAGTATTGGGCTTTTCGCCGCAAAGCGATTGCCGCCCTTCTCAATCGCTTTAGAACTCGATTCTTTATCAATTTGTGACTTATAATTTGTTTATTCCTCTTCCATGGCGATCGATTGTCTCATACTCGGTAACAGATTTGATTTCTTCTTAAATTCGCACGATTTCGTCATAAGAGTATCAATAGTCCTTGGTGATGTTTGATTTCAGGTGCTGGGCAAGAGATAGGGAAGAGTTGTGTGGTGGTGACGATTAATGGTAAAAAGATAATGTTCGATTGTGGGATGCATATGGGCTGCGATGATCACAATCGTTACCCTGATTTTTCTCTCCTCTCCAAATCCGGTGATTTCGATAACCAGCTCTCTTGTGTCATCATCACTCACTTGTAATATATCACTCCTTTTTTTTTTTTTTAATACTTCTTTTTCTTAGTTCTGTGGGTTCTATTTGTGTGTGTTTTTCGACTTCTATAGCCATATGGATCATGTTGGTGCACTTCCTTACTTCACGGAGGTTTGCGGGTACAATGGTCCCATTTATATGTCGGTGAGTTATATCGTCCTCAAGGTGTTCGATGAAATGTTTGACTCTGACTTTTACTCTGCTTTGTTTCTTTTCTAGTATCCTACAAAGGCTTTGTCTCCTTTGATGCTTGAGGACTACCGGAGAGTGATGGTGGATAGAAGAGGCGAGGAGGAGTTATTTACCACTACCGATATTGCCAACTGCATGAAAAAAGGTGCTTCAATATCCGATTCAGTTTTATACGGTTGATCACTATGTGATTTGATTCATAAATTCATTGTCTATAACTTGGCTTCCTTTTGCTCTCTGCATTGTTGCAGTAATCGCATTGGATCTGAAGCAAACCATTCAGGTTGATGAAGATCTTCAAATCCGTGCCTATTACGCTGGGCATGTAAGAAGACACTCATTGCACTTTTAGAGATATACTTTGGATTCTTCAGTTTTGTTCAAAGTTTTATGCATTGCTTCGTTTTTATTCATCCTAAGGTCATTGGAGCAGTGATGGTTTATGCAAAAGTGGGAGATGCAGCCATCGTGTACACTGGAGATTACAATATGACAACGGATAGACATCTGGGAGCAGCTAAAATTGACAGACTCCAGTTGGATCTTGTCATATCAGAGTATGGACAACAAACACAAACTTGTTCATTCGTACTTCTTATGTGCCTACCTTGGAAAAAATAAACGTGATGTATGTTTAACTATGAATTTTAGGTCCACATATGCAACTACCACTCGCGGCTCAAAATATCCGAAGGAGAGAGATTTTCTTCAAGCTGTATGTCTTACTTGATGCTGTCATTGTTCTCTTTTTCATTTAAAAAGTCTTGAACTTTTGTTTGTTAAATGTTGGATATCTTCAAAAATCTTCTAGGTTCATAAATGTGTTGCTGGCGGAGGGAAAGCGTTGATTCCTTCATTTGCTCTTGGAAGGGCTCAGGTCTGTCATGTGATAGCGTTTTTATCTCATTCTTATAGGAAAGACAGTTACTTAAACTTATCTGTGCTGCCCTGATGTCCCGTTGACAATAGCGCTTCCTTGTTCAGGAACTCTGCATGCTGCTCGATGATTACTGGGAGCGCATGAATATAAAAGTTCCAATTTACTTCTCATCAGGTCTGTCCCATCACACCATTTAATCCTCTTTTTAAATCACTTTAGCAGATTAATTAGCTCAACAAAATCCTGATTTTATTTGTTACATAGTGATCTCTATCTTCTGAAGATCAACTTGTATGTTTTCCAGGTTTAACTATCCAAGCAAATATGTACTATAAAATGCTCATCAGCTGGACAAGCCAGAACGTTAAAGAAAAGCATGCTACTCATAACCCATTTGATTTTAAGAATGGTATGCCTACTTACCTTTGCTTAAACTTCAGAACATTGAAAAAGGCCAACACTTTGTAAACTAGTGGTTCTTTAATTCTTATCAGTTACCTTAGTTCTTTATCTCTGCTTGCTTTGCAACAATTACCTACACACTGTGCAGTTAAAGATTTTGATCGGTCGCTTATACATGCTCCTGGGCCATGTGTTCTCTTTGCCACACCTGGCATGCTTTGTGCCGGCTTCTCACTTGAAGTGTTCAAGCACTGGGCTCCATCTCCACTGAATCTTGTTGCCCTTCCCGGGTATTAAACCTATTACCTTTCCCTTTCTTAGCATCTATCATAATTAATCTTCTTTCTTGCATTTTTCATGATGTGGATCACAGAGAATCAATTTTTCAGTTGTTTGGGATTTCATACAGCTAATGCGAACCATTTTGTACAGATACTCAGTGGCTGGCACCGTTGGACACAAGCTAATGTCTGGTAAACCTACTACGGTTGATCTCTATAATGGCACCAAGGTTGATGTCCGTTGCAAGGTTTGTCTGCTCTTTCTTCTAGCTCTCCGAAATTTTTTTGTAAAACTTTACGAATAAAAGTAGCTTCTTATATTCTGTTGTTTATCAGATACACCAAGTGGCTTTCAGTCCTCACACAGATGCAAAAGGAATCATGGATCTCACTAAGTTTCTTTCCCCTAAGAACGTTGTATTAGTGCACGGGGAAAGACCCAGCATGATGTCTCTCAAGGATAGGATAACCTCAGAGCTTGACATCCCTTGTTTCGTCCCTGCCAATGGCGAAACAGTTTCCTTCTCTTCAACCACTTATATAAAAGCAAACGCTTCAGACATGTTCCTTAAAAGCTGTTCCAGCCCAAATTTCAGATTCTCAAACTCTTCAACTCAGCTCCGTGTAAGAGACGAGAGAACCGCGGACGGGGTTTTGGTAGTGGAGAAGAGCAAAAAGGCTAAGATTGTACACCAAGATGAAGTCTCTGAGGTGTTACATGAGAAAAACCATGTGGTCTCTTTGGCTTACTGTTGTCCTGTTAGAATAAAGACAGAATCAGATGATGTTGATCTGATCAAACAGTTGTCGGAGAAGATCTCAGAGACAGTGTGTGGTGCTGAGATCCATGAATCTGGGAACTGTTTGGAGGTTGGTAGTTTCAAGGGATCTTTGTGTACGAAAGAGAAGTGTGAGCATAGAAGAGGGATAAGTAGTGAAAGTGTGTTCTTGTGCTGTAATTGGTCTGTTGCAGATTTAGAGCTTGGTTGGGGAATCATCAAAGTAGTGAAACAAAATCTGTGAGCGCGTTCTAATATTTATGTAAACATTTTTTGTTAAAAAAAAATTTGGAAGAAATAAATTTATTTTAATATTCCGAAAGTCAACGTTGGATTTGATTATGTTGTTAATTAATCTGATCTCCGTGACTGTGTCTAGTCTTAAAACCATTTTTTAAAAAGCTGTCCGCCATGGCTTAAAGAGTGTTTTGTTCTAGAGGCGAAAAGCGGAAAAGGAAAAAGATCTCTCAGTTCTCTTTCGTTGGTTCCGTAAAGAAAGCGATGTCGTCATCAGATCCCACGGCGGCGAGTGATGAACACACGCCACTTCTCCGCTCTTCTTCTTCATCTTCAGCCCGGCCTACAGCTCTTGCCGTGCTCTTGGGACGGATCACCGGCCACGGCGCGCCGTCGATGCTGGTAAGACAGACGGCGGCGCGTGCTCTGGAGGAGAGACGAATCGACTGGGGTTATTCCAAACCTGTTGTACTTGCTGATATTCTCTGGAATTTAGCTCTAGTTGTTGCATCTGCGGTTATGCTTGTTGGTACAATCGAAGAAAGACCTAATGAGCCGATTAGGGTTTGGATCTGTGGGTATGGGTTACAGTGTCTGATCCATGTGCTTTTGGTTTCGTCTGAATATTGGAGGCGGAACACCAGGCGGAGAGCTAGAGATTTGGAATCTGCTGACCATCCTCAAGGCCTTTTAGATTATGATGAACAAGACACTGACAATTACAGGTTTGGATTTCCTCATTTTCTGCTTTTTGAGATCATGCTTTTGAATTGTAATTGTAACAGTTTTGCCAAAAGATGTGAGTCTATAAACACGGTGATTTCCTTTATATGGTGGATCATTGGATTCTACTGGGTAGTTGAAGGTGGAGATAAGCTTTTAGTAGAAGCTCCCAACCTTTACTGGTACAAGATTAATAATCACATTGCTTTCTTTTAAACACTCTACACAAGATTGCTACTTGTGTTCCTAAATCTTTCTTTGCAGGTTATTGGTGATTTTACTGGCCATTGATGTGTTCTTCGCCATTTTCTGTGTTGTTTTGGCTTGTCTTGTTGGAATTGCACTCTGCTGTTGCCTCCCCTGCATTATAGCCCTTCTTTATGCCGTCGCAGGAACGGTATGAACATGGATAAAGCCTCTCAAAACATGATAACTTTAAATCATGCATTTTCTTTCTCTTTATACAGGAAGGAGTTTCAGAGGGGGAGCTCGGTGTTCTTCCATTGTACAAATTTCAGGCTTTCCATTGCAACGAGAAGAACACTACGGGAGCTGGTAAAATGGTTCCTATTTTAACCAATGGCCTATGCTTAGCAACTGATAGAACACTGCTTGCTGAGGATGCGGTAAAGCCATTATTTCAAGACAATGTTTTGTTGCTTACATTTACAATTTCTATTTTATTAAAGTTTAAAATATGACAACTCTTTTGCAGGATTGTTGCATATGTCTGAGCTCATACGAGGATGGTGCAGAGCTTCATACTCTTCCTTGCAACCACCATTTCCATTCAAAGTGTATCGTGAAATGGCTTAAGATGAGAGCAACATGCCCTCTTTGTAAATATAACATCCTCAAAGGAACTGCTGATCAATCTTGAAGACAAAATCCAATGAGATGCAAGATTCTGCAAATCTGGCAAAAATGGGTCTGATTTCCTCTATTGAAACCGTTCTACTGTATATATATAACAATCAAAATCGTGTATCTTCTGTTATAAGTATCCAGTTCTAAATGTAAAAGATGACAATTTACAAATCACCAGGAAGTGCAAGTACAATTCACTTTGCTGTCGCATTGTTTGATGCAATCCACATCACTTACCGCTACTGCAAGCCCTCTAGTTGCCCTCTAGTTTGCATATCAAGAAGCAAATCAGAAGCAGCGTCCATGTTTCCCTCTTTCTCATACGCTCTAATCAAGAGATCAAAAACAGCCTTATCAGGACTTATTCCGCTTCTCAACATTTCATCGAAAATTTGTCTGGCCTCGACCATCAAACCTTTGCTAGCTAACCCGAAAATTAATGTGGTATAAGTTAACAAGTCGAGATCGAGACCCTCTTGAACCATTTTGGTTTTTAACTTAAATGCATCCACCAAATTCCCCTGCTTACACAAACCAGCTATCCAAGAAGTGTACATGAACTTATCCGGAACAAGTCCAGCCTCTGATATCTTGCTAAAGAGTCTCTCAACTTTTATAAAATCTCCTTCTTTGCATAAAGCATCAATAAGCACCGTGTACATAACATCATTAGCTTTCGCTTTACAGAAATAAGCTATAGCTTCATGTAGTTGCCCATTCTTCGCAAGCCCGTCAATAAAAGTCGAAAGAGCTACAACATCGGGCTCAAAGCCTCTCTCTGTGAACTCACGATATATATTGACCGCAGCCTTCATATGCCCGGATTTGAAATACGCATTCATCATTGTAGTTAATATCATCTTATCTGGAACTAAACCACCTTTCTCCATGTCTTCTATAATCTTAGTTGCCTCCTTTAGTTTACCATTACTACAGAGGCCTGATATGATTACGCCGTAAGCAGCTATATCAAGTCTCATCCCTTGGTTAAGCATTTTGGCTAGAAACTTCATGGCATTATCACAATCTCTTTTCTGGAAATACCCATTGATAATGGTGGTGTATACGAGAGAATTTGGCTTGACTCTATCCTCGTGCATCCGCAAATACAAATCCTCAGCTCTCCACATTTCCCTTTGTTTGCAGAAACCATCTATCAAAGCAGAATAAGTAACAATATTCAGAGACATCTGAACGAGTCTCATTTCTTCATATAACGAAACCGCAACCTCTAAGTCACCAGCTTTACAATACCCATGAATCAAGCAAGTGAAAGTAACCACATTGGGAGACAAAGCATCTCTCTTCATATAGTTAAAACTCTTCAGCGCCAAATCCAAGTCACCCAATTTGCAGAACGCATCGACCCAAGTAGTGTAAGTAACAACATTGGGCGAGGAACACTTGAACATAACACCCATATACACAAAAACCTCCTTAAACATTTTCATCTTGCTAAACCCATTAAACAAGGAGTTGAAACTAACTATATCAGGTCTGCACATAAACCCATCAGAGGCTCTTAACCTCTTCAATACCAAACTAGCACTTCTCATGTCCCCATTTCTACAATACCCATCAATCAGAGAGTTATAAGATATAACATCTGGTAAACATCCAAATCTAGGCATCGAGTGAACGATATCTTCAGCGAATTTAACTTGCCCTGATTTGCAAACAAACGATATGACCGAATTGAACGAAGAACGGTGAGGAGTGTAGCCTCTGGAAACTAAGTAAGCTAAGAATTTGAAAGAGAGAACACCACAATTTGAATTGATGAGCTGATGAATATGCTTGTTGCAGGTAACTGGGTCTGGCAAATTTGAGGACTTTCTCAGCCGAGAGAGAAATTGAAGAGCTTCTCTTACCATTCATGGACATGTGGATTCTTCAAAAGGTCAGATTTTCAACACAGAAAAAGCTAAAATCTCACGGAGATGGCTTAAACCCTAGAAGGTTGAAGAAACGACGTGATTTGGTGCTAAACGACGGCGTTTTGATTTTTAGGGAAATTATATGTTGCGCTATTAATATTATTATAGGTTATATTTTGATTGTTCAAGCAAACCTGTATTAAATTCGTTAGGTAACATACGTTGATTGCTTACTTATAAAGTGTTAGAATCAGCAGTAATATTAAATTGTGCTAACTTCGAACCATAAAATTAGAAGACAATGTCCTTTACCAGAAAAGGAAAATTATATATGTTCTGACATATATAACGTATGAAGAAAGACTCGCGACTTGTGAACATACATATAACTACAAAATCGTGTGGAGATAAAAATGACTTTTCGAAAGAAATTAAAAAAACAGTATTTTTATGATTTTGGAGCTATGACTTATGAGGACGTGATTTGTAGTGTGTTTTATTCCTACATGTGAGGACAGATTGGATGATATGGTTAATAATGAAAGAAAAAAAAAATCTAAGAATAGCTTTGATTGATATTTACTTGTCATAGCTATTTTGATAACGCGTACAAATAAATTCACATGGTCCATGTTTCTTAAGGTAGAAAGCTACTGAAATGGGAGTTGTGAAACACTTTTAAACGACTAGTATAATATTTTTTTAAATCATATTACAAGCAATTAAATAATACAAAGAACAATAAATCAAAATCATTAAATTCTAATATCACAAATCTAAATAAAAATATATCGATACTACTGAACCAACCATAAACTTTTAATTTTGAAACCATAAAAATTCTTCTTAAACAGAGAATCCAAACAATATTCTGACTCTTGAATATTCGAATCTTGTATATTTGCTTTGTCAAATCTTCTAGTTGAAAAAGATAAGCCACAATAAAGGAAAATCGAAGGAAAAAATCCGAACCATAAGTTCTATCTCCAGAGTAATTATCTGGAAAAGAGAAAACAAGCTCCAATCTACCAGGGAAAATCATAAGCTCCAACCTATCAGGAAAACCATAAGCCCCAACCTACCATGGAAAATCACACGCCGCACGATTTAACTGGAGAAGATAACACCGACAGAACAAAAAAAACAAAAACGAAGCCTCTCCAGTGGCAGTCAAAGGATCAGCCACCGAAAAAGCGAGAGATAAAAAATTTGAGGGCTAGGGTTCAAAAGGATAGTACCGAACTTAGAGCAAGCCAACGACTAGTATAATTTAAAATAAATGTATTCCAAAAATATCATAATCACTAAAAATAAATTTTTAGTGATTTTGATTTAACTATTTTTTATTTAGAGTTTAATTTTTATGATTTATTTTTGAATACTTAAAACTTTTGTTGGTGATATTTTTGAAAATAAATGATACTTTCATAAAATAAAAATTTTGGTAGTATTTTTTGAACCTTGTAGGTTTGTGTAGGGGTTTTGTTTATTCACGAGAATGGATTCCTTGTCAAGTCTGTTTGGGGGGGGGGTGGAGACACTTGCGCGAATTTAGGTAACGATTACAAGGGAGAAATCACT
>OVAP01001557.1:0-16206 GCA_900406295.1 Aurinia saxatilis | reverse complement strand
CCTGAGGAAGGAGCTAAGGAGTAGCAGAGCAACCTCGCACTACACAAAGCCGAGGCAGTCTCACACTATACAAAGCCAAGTCTAATCTCGCACTAAACAAAGCCGAGTCAACCTCCCAATACACAAAGCCAAGGCAACCTCGTACTATACAAAGTCGAGTCTAATCTCGCACTACACAAAGCCGAGTCTAATCTCGCACTACACAAAGCCGAGTCAACTTCGCATCATATAAAGCCGAGTCAACCTCGCACTATTCAAAGCCGAGTCTAATCTCACACCATACAAAGCCGAGTATAATCTCGCACTATATAAAGTCGAGTCAACCTCGCACTATACAAAACCGAGTCTAACCTTGCACTATACAAAGTCGAGTTGACCTCACACTATACAAAGCCGAGTCTAACCTCGCATTATACAAAGTCGAGTCTAACCTCGCACAATACAAAGCCGAGCCTAACCTCACATTGTATAAAGCCGAGTCTAACCACTCATTATATAAAGTCGCGCCGACCTCAATTATCTACTTTATTATAATTCGCCGAACTCGAATAACACTCATTCGACGAACTGAGGGGGGGGGGCTATTGTTGGAGATGGGTTTCACCCTCTTTGAAAGCCCAACCCAAATTGAGTTCGGCCCACTTAGTTAAAAACCCTAGGAGAAAATGCCTATAAATAGAGAAGCATCCGACTAGAAAAAAGGGGGGATGAGATCTGAAACCAGACACTCAGTGTGACGGCATCGACCTCTCAGTCAGACGACCTGGTGGCATCGACCTCGACTTATCAATCAGGCTATCTAATGGCATCGACCTCGACCTCCCAGTCAGGCTTTACCTCAGTCAATCGAATTGACGACATCAACCTCGACCTCTCAGGCAGACGCTCTCTCAACCAGAAGCTCACTCAGTCTGACAGCATCGACCTCGACCTCAACCATACATTCGCTCAGTCTGACAGCATCGACCTCGACCTCCCAGTCAATCGAATTGAAGGCATGAACACTCAGTCAGACGCTCTCAACCAGATGCTCACTCAGTTTGACAGTATCGACCTGACGGCATCGACCTCGACCTCAACCATACATTCGCTCAGTCTGACAGCATCGACCTCGACCTCCCAGTCAATCGAATTGAAGGCATGAACACTCAGTCTGACAGCATCGACCTCGACCTCAACCAGACATTCGCTCAGTCTGACAGCATCGACCTCAACCTCAACCAGACATTCGCTCAGTCTGACAGCATCGACCTCGACCTCCAAGTCAAACACTCTCTCAATCAGATGACCTGACGGCATCGACCTCGACCTCTCAGCCAGACGCTCTCTCAACCAGACGCTCACTCAGTCTGACGGCATCGACCTCGACCTCCAAGTCAGACACTCTCTCAGTCAGACGACCTGACGGCATCGAACTCGACCTCTCAGTCAGACGCTCTCTCAACCGGACGGTCACTCAGTTTGACGGCATCGATCTCGACCTCCCAGTCAGGCTCTTGCTCACTTAGTCGATCTGACGGCATCGATCTCTTCAGCTAGGCGCTCTCAGCTAGACGTTCTTTCATCGAGATGACTTGACGACTTCAAACTACTATCTTGATCGACCTTGACCTACTCTATTGATCAACCTTGGCCTAGTCTCTTGATCGACCTTCGCTTATTAACGAGAAATTCCCGAACCATCTTTATTCTCTTGTGACGTACTCAGTTATATAAGATGCGTTTGGAATATGATACTGCCCTCTCTGCTCTCCTCGCTAGTGAGATTCGTGGGCAGAATCTTGAAGGTCATGTTAAGGTTAACGAAGGAGGAGAAGGTCATGGCAATGGCGGGACTGGAGGCACCAGAGGATATGGCGGTAGCTTTGATGACATTCATTATGGCAGAAGCCAAGCCGATGGCGGTTCTGGCATCGTAAACAGCAGCAGCAACTTCGTTAACGGAGAAAACAGCAAACGTGGTGGTAGTTACAAAGGAAAAGAAGATATGCAGACCTACTACAAGCTTTGTACTCATTGTCATTCCCCTACAAGACTGAATCACCCGAAGATTTCCTCTGTAAAAGATGTAAGAAATTCTTTGAAATAATGCAAGCTGCGGAAACGGAGAAGACGACTACAAAGGAACCGGATTATGTCATGTTTCCTTTAGGATTTCCTAATGCAAGTAATGTTACTTCCAAAGAACCAACTCCGGAACAGACTCCCGACATTGATGAAGTCGTGGTTGTTTCGGACGACGAAAATGACGATTGAATGCTCATTTCCATAGCTAGAACCGCGAAGACTGTCATGGTTGATGGAAAAAGAGTGAAAATGGTACCAAGAAAGAAGAAACCTAAAAATGACTGAAGAATCGAAGACTGTGTGCTCTTTCTCTTTAATTATAAATTAGTTTCATGCATTTAATAATAATAGTAGTAATGAATAAGAGACTCATTTTTTCATAAAGATCATTTCTATGAATGCTTTATGTTTCTTTTTCAGAATATCAAGTATTTATTACTATAATCATCATGCTTAATTTTCATTATCACCAATTTATTACATTTTGGTATATCTTCTCCATATTTTTTCTTCTTATTACATGTCGACTATGAAATTTGATGGGTCTAGCTAGCTAGAATATGGTTTACAAAGATTTTTGAGTTCTAAATATGATGTACACATTTTTGTTAATCATGGAAATACCAAAAGTATCCTAAAAATAAATTAATTAGATTTTATGTACGTAGGTTTGAACTTTTGTAAAATGTTTTCTTTTCATTTGTGTTTATATATCACTGGTAGTTTTTTAAATGTCTATTTTCATTCATAAGGGAAATAACGTGCATGTACCTTTTCCATTATCCCCAAAGATGGTAATAAAGAAAACAAAACCCATTCTTAAATATCGTAATTTTACATCAGAACGACTTATGATCAGTTAATGAAACAAGTTCTGGAATTATATTGTTACTAGACACATGTACTGTATGTATATATATTGCTCAAGAGCCATCATTATACATTTATAGTAAAAATTAGTAGCTAGGAACTTTTTTGTAATAATAAAAATATATAAAAAGGTTTTGTGTACATGTATACAATTTTTTTTATAGTGTCACTATTATTGTAAAGATTAAAAATTTGCAACCCCACTTACCCGGAGTTCCATATGATTTTCACTATCAATATATTAATTTTGTATTTATATCATATATTAATATAACATATTTTAATAACTTGATTTTAAATACATATATCTCACATTTTTTACTAATTTAGTCATAAAATTGATTCATAGACTAGATTTAAGAGACAAGCGAACCTTATTTGATCATCCACTCATCGTAACCATTCAAAAAAGAAATATAATAAAATCTCGAATAGAACTCTATGAATCACTAACAGAAAAAGAATAGGCCAGTGTCAATAATGTCTTGGAAAAACAAATCAGTTATGAAAATATATTTCAAACAAATGAAAATAAAAAATAAGAGAAACATCGTCAATATGAATGTCTAATGAAACACGAGAGATTATTAGTTCTGTTTTTAAAGTCTATTTATTTACTTGCATGAATGAAAGTTATACCGCAAATGTGTCAATAAAAAGATACATATGTAAAGATACATACAAAAACACACATCTTTATGAAGATTTTCTAGGGTGTAAGTGAAAAGACACAACAAAATATGCAAATGAAAAGACAAATGATAAGACGCAAATGAAAAAAACATAATTTTACTTGAATAAATGAAAGTTATAACGAAAAGGTGCCAACAAAAAGACACATATATTTGAGTTTTTTCTAAGATTGCAAGTGAAAAGACACAACAAAAATATGCAAAAGAAAAGTCCTTATATAAAATAACGTTGGTTGCAAAATATCATATATTACAAGATACACATTAGCATGAAAAAAATTCATTTATATTTAATTTTATGAAATAAATGAGCAAAGTGATTTTTTTCTTTAACATTGATATCAGATTACGACTTGGCACCATTGCTATTCTTCTAATTCTTGTAATATTTTAACCTGTTATGTGTTCATATCTCCTTTAACCCTTAATAATTGACGGTTGCAACTTTTGTTTTGCCCAACGAATGTTAAAAAGATGATAGATAATCACATTGCTTTAAGATGATTTTTTCGCATCCGATGATTGAAGCGATGCTAAAGCAGTATCGATATTACACTGGAGACAACCCATGAAAATGGCTTCAAAAGAAATAATCAGTTATTCCATAAACAACTGTAACATTGAATCATGATGTGAACCGCCTAATTTAGCAAAGAACATAGTGAGAATTTTCATTAGTCTATTATATTTAAATTTTGAGAGATATTCGACATTATCAATGGATCTCCAAAAATCTTTTGTTAAATCAATAATTATAGGAATCCCTACTATATCAGAATGATGTATATTGAAAAACAAAGTGTTTATCATTGAATATGTTTTTTCTTCCATAAATTAGAAGTTAGTTTCATTTTTTTTTTGTAATGTATGGAAAGAAAAAGCGACACACATTTATATACGAATGAAAGAACACAAGACAAAAAGACACAACCAATCACTAATATTAAAAAGGCACAAACGAAAAGACACCAAACAAAAAGACACAACCGATCAGTAATATTAAAAAAAAACAAAAGGCACAAACAAAAAGACACCAAACAAAAAGGCACAACCGTAAAAAAAAAGCCAATAGTCACAAACAAAAAGGTACAAAACAAAAAAGACACAATCGATCAGTAATATTAACAAAAATATCCAAAAGACACTAAACGAAAAGACACAACTATTATGGTACTCTATTAATAGATTTTGTAGAGAATACCTGAAAGGATGTGTCTTTTTGTCTTATTTGTGTATTTTAGATTGTGCCATTTGATCAATGTATATTTTCATTCACAACTTTTTGATATAACTACATTTGTTTTAATTAGTGTATTTTCGTGTGTTTACTAAGTTGGTCTGTGTCTTTTAGAACATGTTTTTATATCGTGTCTCTTCATTAAATATTTAAGTTCATTTGTGTCTCTTCATTCACAACTCCTTGATATATATATTTTTAATTAGTGTATTTTCGTGTTTTTTTTAAGTTTGTTTGTGTCTTTTAGATTATGTCTCTTTGATAAATATTTATTTTTGTTTGTGTCTTTTCGTTCACACCTCTTTATATATATATATTTTTAATTAGTATTTTTTTGTGCGTTTTAAAGTTTGTTTGTGTCTTTAATGTCGTGTCTCTTTGATAAATATTTTTTTCGCTTGTGTCTCTTCGTTTACAACTCTTTTTGTGTCTTTTCTCATATGTTGTATCATTTGAATTTTTTAGGTTTTTTGTTTTTTTCCGGTTGCAAAGAGTCATATCCTTCACACTCGTATTTTTTTATTTATCACATTGCAAAAATAAAAATAAAAATGAAAGTAACTTTTAAATTTTGAAATCCACATTATTATATAATTAGGACTTTTTGTTTGCATCTTTTTTATGTGTCTTTTCACTTGCTATTATAGAAAATGTTTGAATATATATATATATATATCTTTTTGTTGGCACCTTTTCGTTATAACTTTCATTTATGCAAGTAAGATTGTGTTTTTCCGTTTTTGTGTTACCGTTTGTGTCTTTTCATTTGCATATTTTTTGTTATGTCTTTTCACTTTCATCCCTAGAAAATACTCGTAGAGATGTGTCTTCTCGTATGCGTTTTTTCGTTTGAGTTTTTTCCTTGACACATTTTGTTGTAACTTCCATTCCATTTATGCAAGCAAATAAACAGACATTAAAAATGGAACTAATATCCTTTGGTGCTTCATTAGACACTTATATTAACAATGTTTTTTTGATTTTTTCTTTGGGTTTCTTTGAAATATATTTTTATAACTGAATTTTTATTTTTTACTTTTACAATACATTATTGACATCAGTCTTTTCTTTTTCTATATATGATTAATAGAGTTCCATTTGAAATTTATTCTTTTTATTTTATTTGAATGGTTGCGATTAGGCCTGGGACTTCAGGTCTCCGTTCGGTTTCAGATAGGGTTTATTCGGTTTTCGGGTTTTCGTATTATAGAACCTGTTCGGTTTTTTTTAATTTTCGGGTCGGGTTCGGTTCGGTGGCATTTGGGTTCGGTTCGGGTTCGGGTACCCGGAAAATCCTAAAATAAAATAAAAATATGTTAATTGTAAAAAACACTTGGTTAAATTTTAATAAATATAGCTAACAAATTAGTATGGTTTGTTTTTTTGTGTGTGGATATTTTAATGATTTTGATCTAAAACAACTAATATTTTCATATTTAGAATTATAATTTTGAATAAATTGGTTATATGAATGTTAAATATAATTAATTTTCTAGGTATATAATTGTATTTCGGGTATTGTTCGGTTTTCAGTTCAGTTCAGGTTCGGGTTTGGTTTTTTCGGGTTTGAAGTTTTAGAACCCGTTCAGGTATTTTGTCGCATTCGAGGTCGGGTTCGGTTCCATTTTCCGGGTCGGTTTTTGGGTTCGGGTAAAAGTCCTAGGCCTAGTTGCGATGATTTGGATTTTTTTTTTTTCCTTTGATTGAATGATAAATTTGATTTAATGTTTTTTTTTTAACCAAATAAATGTATCTCTCGAACTAAACTTTTAAAATTAGAGATGTCTATGAAGGTGATGATGGAGAGTGCAACAAAGTCAAATGTAACATTTTTCATAATTTTTTTTATATTTGTGTTGCGGACATAAATAAAATCATGTTTAATTTTGCTTACATAAGAAATTAAATACTACAACTTTAATCGAGTATCATGGTTGGATAAAATTGATAAACTTCATTTGTCTCCTAAATTTGATCTACAAATAAATCAAATTTATGACTAAATTAGTAAAAAGTGAGTCAAGTATATATGTATTTGAAATTTACTTATTAATTTTTTTTGACATATTAACATATAATATATTACATAATATAAACACAAAAATTATTTTACTAATAATGAAAAATTATACATAACCCCGCGTAAGAGGGGATGTAATTCCTAGAAAGTACACATCAATCCGAATGTATTTAAGATTTATGAAATTTCATCCTTGAGCTCACCGCAATCTTTAGCGAGGGTTCAGTTAGAATTCATTCATGTTAGTTTAACAGATTTCTTGTTTGACCAAGTATTTTCCATCACAACATGACCCTCCTTCATCTTTGGCATGGAAGACACAATAGTTTGCTTGTATTAAAGTACTTAATAATTTACACAACAACTCTTTATGGTGACGATGAAACCAAACAGGTCCTTCAACTCTTTTACACGTCAATACGCGGTCTGGAATGGTCGGCGAGAGATCATGAATCACGTCATGAATACACAAATTCATATTCATTTTGGTCAAATTGGTTTAACTGATTTTGTGTGAGAAAACATTAAACATGATTTTAAAATATGTTGGTTTCAATGGAATATGAGATTATTTCACAAAAATGTCATATGTAATTACACTGTTGAAACCATATAGAAATATACATTTTTCTAAACTAAACACCCCCCTTTGTTTCTCTTTAATTGAAAAAATTCAAAAATTTATTTTTTCTTAAACTGTATAATAAGCTCGAACATCATATATTAAGAAACATAGGGAGTACTAATAACGGAAACCAACTAACCATGATGGCTTGAGTGAGAGGCAGGAGAATTTGGATGATAATATTATTCACAGATTGGTGTACGTTAGATCAGTTTACACTAAAAATTGAAAAGAAAGAAGGGGTTTTCAGTTTTCTACTTTGAAATTGTTGTAAAAATGCTGTGTGTTAATAAACGCTTGCTCATTGCTTGAATTTTTTATTGGAGATGTTTTATACTTGTAAATGAGATAAGGAAGAAAACAATAAAATTTATTTAATATAATATTTTATATAATAGTTTACAATGCGGACTAAACATGTTTAAGAAAATAAAATAATCTGACATCTAAGATAACACACATTACAAGATACACATTTGTATGAAAAAATAATAATTTATATTTATGGATTGATTGAGCAAAGAATTTTTTTGCTTTAACATTCATATTCATATGACAAATTAGCACCATTGTTTTCCTTCTAATATTAAACTCTTTTTGTGTTTATATGTCCTCTAAGCCGTAATAATTGTCTATTTGCACTTTTGATTCGTTCACCTCATGTTAAAAATATAACAGGTAACCATATTGCTTCTGGATGTTAACACATCGATCACCAATATTACATTAAATACAACCCACATAAACAGCTTTTAAAAAAAGAAGAATCAACATTGGCATAAATAATTGTTATATTTAAAAACTCGTGACATAAACCGCCCAATTCAACAAATAATATAGTGGGAATTTTCATACTTTTTTATATTTAAATTTTGATAGATATTCTGCATTATCAGAGGATATCCTAATTTTTTTTGTCAAATTAATAATTACAGTAATCGATTTCATATGAAAAAGATGTATATTGTGAAATTAAGTCCTAATTATAGAATAACGTTGCGAAAATTAAAAGTTAATTTCATTTTTCTTTTCTGTAATGTGTTGAATGGAAAACAAATACGTAAATCTATAAAATTCTAAAGGTGTGAGTATGAAGACACATGACTCTTTACAATCGAAAAAGCGTAAAAGAATATATGCTAACGAAAAGACGCTAATTAAAAAAAAATTATATAAAAATTTATATAAGAAGAGATATAAACAAAAATAATTATTTTTCAAAGAGACACAATTTAAAAGACACCATCTAAAAGACACGAACAAACTCAAAAGAACAAAGAAAGAAACTAATTAAAAAATATATATATCAAAGAGTTGAGAGCGAAGAGACATAAACCAAAATAATATATGTCTAAGAGATACAGACAAACTTAAAAGAATACGAAAAGACATTAATTTTTAAAAGAAAGTGATGGAGATTAGCTTTCGCCCAAAATATTCCAGCAAATGCACAGGCTCTCACAATAATACTTAGGGATCGAATCCACAGGGAGGCAAAGTGTACACAACAGCAAAAAAATGATTCGACTTGAGGTAAGCAACAAAGTAGGATTTTGGGTTTTTGATAAATCAAATGAATTTATTCGATCGATCGATCGATTGAAAATAGTTTTTTTTAGTTTATAAAATGAAAACAAAATAAAAGAAAAAGATAAATGAACAACTATTGTATTTGTCAGATTTCATAGAATTCTTCTAGGTTTAATGGATTACACTATTCAGGTTTTATAGACAGATAAAAATCCGGTTAAGTAATCAAGCCAGTCGTAAATTAATCCTCTTATTTTCATAGTAGTGATTAAACATGTCTACCATCCTAATTCACACAATAGTCACAAAGTGTAAACTAGGAAAGCAAGTCGCATAAGTTGTTTACCTATCATTTAATACTAGTTCATATCAATCTCATTCATATTATAAAAATGAAGAGATCAATATATAACAAATTACCTAGGGTGTCAAATCTAAGCAATCATGTAATAAGTATAAATCCTACCCATCTGTCAAGCCACATATAAACCTATTGAAAACTCCTATTCCCAACAAAAGATCTACTCAAGTATAATAGCAAAAAACATAGAATAAACCATAAAAATTGACATAATAAATTAATAGAAAAGGGTTTAGAAAATTTCTCCAAATCAGTAGACAAGGAGTATGAAATCTTCTCCCTTACAACAACAAGACGAAATTAAAAAAGGATTTAAAGAGACATGGAAGCCAAGTGCTCTCTCTAGAGAGTTTTGGTGAAAGAGAGGCACACTCCTTTTCAAAGACGAGAGGCTTCTTTATATAGAGGATGGAGGACGTTTGGGGCTTCAATGAAGTGATAAAATCGAATCAGCTGAAGAGAATCAAAATATTTGATTTTATCTCTTACGATCGATCGAACAAAGGTATATTTGATCGAATGTATCCAACTGAATATTCTCTGATGCGTTCTGAAGCTTCTTGAGTAAATCCGGTCCGAATCAATCGATTCCAATGACATTCGATCGATTGGGCTCATGGGCTCTTCTTGGGCTTCTCTTCATGGGCTTCAGGAAACATTTTGGGCCTTGATCGATCGATCCAATATGGCAATCGATCGATCATTGTTCCTTCGCGTTCTTCGACTGCTTCACATCGAGACTGCACAATCTGTCTTTCGTAGAATCAGCATAACTCAAGACCTAACCGTTGGAATTGCTTCATTCCACTTGCAGTGGAAAGATGACTGCTTCATCTAGCTCGTGTCAAATTCTCAGAGTCAGAGCAATCTATGATGTTCTTCATCTAAGGCAAAACTTCTGAAGCGTGGAACTGAATCTCTTCACCAGTCTTCAGTATTAAGAGAATAACGTCTTGATCATTGGGACGAATGACTTGATTCCAAGTCCATGTGACAGCTGAGTCACGTGGCTTGATTGTGTTCAATTCTCACTTCAATCCAAAATTCAGAACAGATTCTTCTGGCTCCGAACATCTGGTGCTGAATTGCTGAACTTGGAGAATAATGCCCATTTATGACCTAAAAAGCCTTATTTCTACAAAAACACTTTGAAAACATAAAATTTGAAAACCATCACTTTTATCTTCAAATCCTTTAGTTTCATCATAAAAAGTAATTGAAATACATGGTAAAAAGCGGTAAAATATCACTCCTATCAGAAAGTTATATCAAAGTGTTGTGAACAAAGAGACCCAACAAAAATAATTATTTATCAAAGGGACACGACCTAAAAGACGCGATTAAAAGGATTCGAGCAAACTTAAAAGAACACGGAAAAACACTAAGGCAGAAAAAATCATATCAAAGAGTTGTGAACGAAGAGTCACAAACAAAAATAATTGTTTATCAAAGAGACATTATCTAAAACACATGAACAAACCTAAAAGAACACCGAAAGACACTAATTAAAAAAAAAAAAAGAGAAGTTTTATCAGAGAGTTGTGAATGAAGTGACAAAAAAAATTAGCGAAGAGGTACGATCTAAAAGACACGGACTAAAAGACACGAACAAACTTAGAAGAATACACAAAAAAGGAAATTAATTTATATCAAAGAGTTGTGAACGTAGAGATACGAACAAAAATATTTATTTATCAAAGAGACACAGCCTTAAAGGCACGCTTTACAAGATACGAACAAACTTAAAAGAACACCGAAAGATATTAATTAAAAAAGTTATATAAAAGAGTTGTGAATGAAGAGACACAAACAAAAATAAATATTTATCAAAGAGATATCTAAAAGAAACAAACAAACTTAAAATCATAAACACTCAATTAAAAATAAATCAAAGAGTTATAAACAAATATGTACAATTATGAATGACGCAAACGAAAAGGCACAAGACAAAAAGACACAACCGTTCGAGAATTATAAAATGACGCCAAATGTCACAAACGAAAAAACACAACCGAGAAAATGTGAAAGGTCACAAACAAAAAAAAACACAAAACGAACGCAAGTTATAAATGAAAAGGTACATTTATCAAATGACACAAACGAAAAGGCACAGAACAAAAATGCACAACCGTTTTAGAATTATAAAAAAAGCCAAAAGGCACAAACAAAAAGACACAAAACGAAAATACACAAGTTAGAAACGAAAAGGTACATATATCAAAGGACAAAAATGAAAAGTCCAAGACAAAAAGTCACAACCGTTCATGAATAAAACGTCAAAGGGTACACAATGAAAAGACCCAACACAAAAAGGCATAACTGGAAAAACAACAAATGACACAAACGAAAAGACACAACCGTTTGAGAATTCAAAAAAAACACTATAAATAGATAGCACACTCAAAATCATTTCTCTCCTCCTCCTCCTCTGACCACCGTCTGTGTAACCCTAAAATCCTCACCATCTCTCCCTTCCTCTATCGCCATCTCTCATTCATCGAGTTTTCCCTTTTCTAATTCCGATTTCTTCACCGTCTGTGTAACCCTGATCTCCCTTTTCTGATTACCTGAAACCGTAACCCCTCTCTTCTGAAACCCTAATCTTGGTATCTCTTCCCGATAATGACAAACCCTAATTCCTCTTTCTCCGTGTTCTATTAGATCGATGGCTCCTAATTCTAATAATGGCTGTGGCGGTGTTAGCTCTTCGGGGGAAAAAAGACAGCGCTTTCACATAATCTGTTCTCTGTTTTTTTCCGCAACGATACACTTGGGATTCTTTAATCACTTCATTGGTCCACGAACACTTCGCTGCCATATGCAAGATACGCTTGAAAGGGATTGTGAATTATGTGAGGACCACCATAAATCGGCGTAATTGGATCACGAAGACTCTATGGAAGGAAATGGAAGCATTAATTTTGGAACATTCCTGCTGCCAAGAAAAAGAGCGAGGTTGCATCTAATCCCCCCCAACTCTGAGCGTGATGGACTAGGTCCTCACAAGCATGTTGGTGGACTTAAGTCACGTGCTCAGATTGAGAAGGAAAGGGTAACATTACACATATTCTTAGTTTACATATTATTTTGCTTATGTCCTGCTTTTTTTGTCCTTTTTAAGTGTTTATGTTTATGTTGTAGAGCAAAGTAGAGGGCAAGAGTGTCTCTGATAGTGATGATATTTTACCGTTTTTCGATATGATTTTTTGGTGTTTTTATCAAAGAAACTATTTAATTTAAAACATAAACTACCGGATTTCACATTTTTCTGTTTGCAAAGTGTTTTTGTGAAAACAATGCATTTTAGGTTGCAAAGAGGCACTTTCCACCAAATCCAGCAAATCAACATCAGAAGTCCATGCGATGAAGTATGTTCATTTTGGAATGAAGTGAGGAGTTGGGACAATCAAGCCACGAGAGTTAGCTTTCACATGGGCTTGGAATCGTGTCAAAATTATTCAGGAGTAAGAAGTTAAGCCCAAATTACGGAAGGAGTATCCAGAAGCCCACAAGGCATGAAGGCCCAATCGATCGGACCAGAGGCCCACCGATCGATCGAAGCCCATTTTGTCAAGAATGTTCCAGAACAAGTTCATATATATACTGTTGCATTTGGGGAGATATTTGTTTACGTTGATAAACTCAGGAGATACAGAATATTCAGAAACGCGTTGGAAGATCACGGTCGATCGGTCAGGATAACTACGACCGATCGATCAACTGAAGATAATCACCAATATTTGGATTCTATCCAAATCTTCCTCTTGATTCTTCTCGACCCTCCCCCTATAAATACAGAAGACTGAAGGCCGAGAGAAACATCATAATGTTCTCAAAAGTTTCCAGGCGTCCAGTCTTATAGTTTCTCAGTTTTATCAGTTTCTCTGTTCTCTATCATTTTGATCTTTGCTTCAAGGAAGAAGTCTGTAATCTCTGCATTTCCAGAGAAGCTATTCTGAACCCTTTTAATACAAGCAATTTTCATTATGTTTATGTCTACTTTTGCTATGGCTGAGTATGTTCTTAGTTTTAGGAATAAGATTTTGCTAGGAGGAATCATGGTTTGGTAGATAGGTAATAGGATTATGTAAATGAGTAGTTTATAGGCTTACTTTCATATCAGTACTTAATTCAAATGATATGATAAATCTGCTACTAATACACCACGTATAGTAAGAGATCCATAACATGATAGTGAAAGCTTTTCTATTTATTAGTTTAGTAGGATTTGATTTCTTGAACTTAATGCCTAGATTGATTGGTTGATCAGCCCATAGGTTCTTTTTCTGAAAGGATATATGTTAGAGTTAACTTGGAACCAATTGAATTAGACTAGCTAAGCCTGACCATAAGGATAGTTAGTTATTAGTGAAATCAACTATATAACCCAAACTAGGACTTATATAATTACTACCCTGAATAATTCAAACCGTGATCCTCTGATGCATTACCTGACTTCCTAACGCCTTTTCATATTGAATTTTCTCACGTTTAATTTGTTTTAGCATTTTCAGGCATTGATCTATCGACCGCATTATCAACAGTCGACTGAAAGGTGCTTTGAACGATCGATCAGTTCACACGACCAATCGATCATTACCCAAAAACCCATTTCATTTTGCTGCTTAGCGCGAGTGAAGTTGGACGTGCTACTGTGTGACTCTGCTCTCTGGAATACGATCCTTAAGTACTACTGCGAGACATGTGCGCTTGCAGAGACCACTAATTCGAATCAACTGATGATCCAGGAGAATGTTGCATGCTTAAACACTAATCAAGAGAGAGTAAAAAAATCAGGAGAATCACGCTGTGATTCGATCGATTGATGGCTGCATTGACTGATGAATTTCCACAGAGATGAACACTTCCTCATTTCAACACGACAGATGATGATATATTGATGTCGTCCGGTACAAATTCTCTCATACTCCTGTAAAGTCCTTTCAATTTTAATAAGATGAAGAAGGTCATTTGATACACTTGAAGATAACGAGGTATTTTCCAACTTTATTTCAACTCATTTCAATTCCCATTTTGCTCTCACAGCTTGTCAACATCAGGGACGATGTTATTCAAGTTTTGGGGGGGGGGTATTCCTCTTTATCTAACTCGTTTTTTTCTTTTGGCGTACTTTTACACCCATTTTAAAAAATTTTACTGAGTCAAAAGCCTTTTATTGAGTCAATCCAGGTATGGAACAAGGACCTTACTCACAACTGGAACAGCGGCCTAGTGACTATTTTTACAAGACTGCTCCGAGGCACTCATTTCAGAAACCCCATACTCAAGGTTCCTCAGCACATCTCGGTTTGCACGTACTTTAATAATTATGATTTTTTACTCTATTTTTATTTGAACCTAAACCGGAATTTAAATCTTTCTTGCCGAGGGAATTGTCTAGGGAAAACAAATTCATTCAGGACTTCTTATCCACTTTACCACTCTCTTGCTGATCATGAATGGTCAACTTCTCTTAAGTTGCTCCACACCCATAAAACTAACCTCTTTTCAAACCCCATGCAGTCTCTTTTTCTCTCTTGTCTTATATGCAGTATGTGTAAAACAGCCGGAGAGATTAGACTAATGCAGTTTTCCAACCATTCATGAAGACAGGAGAAGAGAAGGAGAAGAGCATGCTATGCTCTTAATACATGCATGGAGATTCAAAAAAGGTGTCAAGTCTGATTTCCCTGGAAACATTTCATCCAAATTAAGGTAAAATTCGTGCCTTGTTACTTATGGTGAAAGCTTCACTGAAAAAAAAAAAAAGAGAAAAAAATGTAGAAACTTTATGATCCATACTTGTAGCAAAAAGACCAGGGAAATCAGGGATCAAAATGAAGAAAGGTGGAAAACGTTTAGAGGATTACGAGGAGGTTCCNTGGAAAACGTTTAAAGGAGTACGAGGAGGTTCAAAAAGACTTTAGATTCCTCTGAAGAATCTAAGTCTGGGGGAGGAACAAGCCGAGCTAAGGAGAGAATGATTGGGAAACTGTGCCATCAAGCGGTCAAATCTCTCTTGCTTTTTTACAAACATATCGTATTTATCTTGAGTACGGTAAACCCTAAACAAACTAGGTTCACCTCTAAATATTAGCCCCCTCTCATTACACACCTAGCCTGTTTTACCTAGCTGATATTTTTCAGTACGAAAGCTCACAAAAATAAATGAATTTCGAGAGTTAGAATATCGGTACCTTTAGGGTATTTGCAGGTTGAGATTCCTGTTGGACCAGTTGGGAAAGTTGTGGTGGGAGTATGAGATGAGAACTTTTAGCAGGATTGTCGAGATGACCATCATAAAGCTGCGCCTCTAAGTTGTGGTACATGTAAGGGAGTTTCTAACTTTTCAAACTTAGTTCCCTTCTTAGCATATGTTTGTTCGAGAACGAACAAAGCAAAGTCTGGAGGATTTGATAGTGATGATATTTTACCGCTTTTCGATATGATTTTCGGTGTTTTATCAAAGAAACTATTTAATTTAAAACATAAACTACTAGATGTCAAATATTTCTGTTTGCAAAGTGTTTTTGTGAAAACAATGCATTTTAGGTTGCAAATGGGCACTTTGTACCAAATCCAGCAAATCAACATCAGAAGTCCAGGCCCGGATGAAGTAGATGTTCATTTTGGAATGAAGTGAGGAGTTGGGACAATCAAGCAACGAGAGTAAGCTTTCACATGGGCTTGGAATTGTGTCAAAATTCCTCAGGAGTAAGTAGTTAAGCCCAAATTATGGAAGGAGTATCCAGAAGTCTTGAACGAACTAGATTGTGGTCTAGCTTTCAAGCCTTTCGCTATCCA
>OVAP01001556.1:0-23197 GCA_900406295.1 Aurinia saxatilis | reverse complement strand
TATAATAATATAATAATAATAATAATAATACTAATACTAATACTAATAATAATAATAATAATAATAATAATAATAATAATAAAATATATCATTTGGAGAGTTTAAAAGGATCTCAAATCATTCGAGATATTAAAGTGATAAAGTGTGGTGGTTTCGGCATAAAAACATTGTTTTGGTGTCATTCAATAGCTAGTGTCTAGAGATTTTTGTGTTGCTTGCGAAGATGAATACACGTTTATGAGACAAATATAAGTTTTGTTTTGGGTTTATAAAGTATATAGTGTCATGTAGTTAAATATTTTCGCTATGACCATATTTTTTTAGAATCAGACTTTATTATTCGGGTTAGGTTTGTAAATCCAAAATTCAGGGAGTTTGAATCGGTTGATAAGGTTAAGACATCGTCTTTGAGTTATTAGAGCGCAAAGACTGTATAATTTTTTTGTTTAGGGTTATAATTAAATGTTTTTTTACAATGACCATATTTTTCGGAGAAAAATCTGCATACATTTTTACGGGAAACATACTAATAGGCCTGGGAATTTGGTTAACCATTCGGTTTTGGTTCGGTCATTTCGGTTATGGTTATTTGGATATAGTAATATAATAACCATTCAGATATTTCAAGAATCTCGGTTCGGTTCAGTTTGGTTGTGTTCAGTTTCGCTTCGGTTTGGATAGTAACCAAAATAACCAATAAACCGGAAAAAACTAATAACCGAAAATACAAACCAAAGTATGAAAATGAGCAATGCTGATGAAACTGAAATCCCGGGTTTCTAATGACCACCACAATCCACAAATAGTCTTGAATCAGTACAACTAGTCAATCACAAGGAGTTAAAGACACATAATGTAAGATAGATAGTGAAACAAATTTGTATCCGAACCAAAGATTTACCATTCCCACTAAGCCAAGATTGTCGAATCATGTTGTCTCCTCCAAACTCCAAAGCAGTCAACAATTTCAATATGTGACAAAATCTNAAGCAGTCAACAATTTCAATATGTGACAAAATCTAAACTCTACATAATTTGAACAAGAAAAATTAACATTCACATTTCAAAATAAGAAATGAAATATACTTTTATAAAGAACAGTTTATACATTTTTCAAGAGTGTAACGTAGCTCAATTTTAGTAAGTAGTTGTTGAATGGTGGCTGCTTCTTTTTCAGAGAAGTTAAGATCCTCCTTCAGCCATTTTTCAGTGCAAAATGGTGAGTGAAACAACTCCTATATAGGTCTAGTATTCGACCACTAGTGCTAAAAGCACTCTCGGATGCGTCATATAATATTTGTATAGCCAATAAATCCTTAGCTATCTCTGACAAAATTGAGTATCTTCCACTGTTAACCTTCCACCATGACAACACATCATACTCTGTCCCAGGCATTTAAACATCTTGGTTTACAATAGCTTCCTTCAAATCTAAGTCTAACTCATTTGAATCAACTCCGTGTACATCACTCTCATCCTTTTATACTTAATATCTGATTCTGACTAATCACCATGATCTTCTTGACCACTTTGAGAAGATGACACATATTAAAATTGAGATGGAGACTAAGATAATTGGCCTCATTCTTGTCGTTTGCTCAAACTACCACTATATTCCTCAAACAGATGACGCATTACAACCTCTATAGAAGATGTAAGGTTCTTGGTCTCCTCACTATCTTTTCCATACATCTGTTTAAAACAAAGATTTGAAAATTGCATTTTGTTCCTCGAATCGAAAAAAACTAGCAACAATCAAAAGCTTATTAATATTCCTCAAACCATCCCAATATTTGTCAAACTTCTTTCTCATTTCAAAGGCTTTTTCACGAGTATTTAGATCAGTAGTCAAACACAATTCAGAAAGACTCATCTCAATTTGAACAATCTCTTCATAGCACTTGTGAGAACAAACTTTTAGTAGATGCAGAGAATTTAAGTGTAGAGTTGTAAAAGATAACAAGGAAGCGTACTAGTCTATTAATTGCATCCCAATCATCGGATGTAGGTGGTCCAACCCTTTTTGCCCCATCTCTTTTGTAGTCTAGAAAGTAGTCATTGTAGAGTATGTAGAAATGCTACCTTATACTTGATAGCTCTGTTTAACATTACATATGTAGAATTCCACCTAGTTTTTATGTCCATAGGCAAGCTTCCTCTGGCCAACCTATCACTGTCCACATGCAGATCAAATAAATTCAGTGTCTGAGTATTTGAACCTCACATATTGGATCCCATTACGGACAACAGTCACACGAGACTCCGCCTCTTGCAACCCGTTCTTAACAATCAAATTCAGAATGTGAGTAGCACACCGCATGCGCTTGAACCTACCACTTAACACCACTGAGTCATTTTCCACTAACCTGAATTCTTCTTTAAACTTCCTAAGTGCTAAAGTATTGGATGTGGCATTGTCAACCGTGATGGTGAAGATTCTCTATATGCCCCATTCAGCAAAACAGTTCAAAAGAACAATTGATATAGTTGCTCTTTTGTGATATACAATTTTTGTGGATGGAGCCCAAAATTCAAAAAGACTACACAATTTTATTTTTTATTTACCTCGAATATAAATAAAATTAATCAGAAGAAAAGATAAACAAATCAATGAAAGCTGATTATATCATCTCAAACTATAAACAAAATTAAATATGCATCTTTGATTTTTTTTCACATAGTATATTACTTCCTAAAATCGTATAATATTACATATATCTCCGTCCAGGGAACACAATCATCTAGTAAATACTAAACCAAAAGAACTAATAATATGAAAAAAAAATCATGTCTTTCTATTCCAGATTTTATATTATTGAATTTATAAACTTATCCTATTAAAAAAATTAGCACTAAAAATAATATGAAGGAAAAAGCAATTACCAAACATCATATTTTTTTTACGGAAAAAGAATCATATATGTTTATAAGAATTATTTTAACAAACAAAAAGAAGTTTAAATTACATCTTCCATTTAATATTCGCAATTTGATACCAAAAAAAAAAAGAGAGAGAAGCTACAAGAAACATATATAAGTAAATAAATAATAACATAAGCATAACCTGACAGTTTGGCCGAGTGGTCTAAGGCGCCAGATTTAGGCTCTGGTCCGAAAGGGCGTGGGTTCAAATCCCACAGCTGTCAGTCAACCTCTTTTTGTTTTGTTTGTTACTCCTTTGTTTATCCAGAGTTTGTCCAAATCAACAATGTCATTATGTCAAAGATATATAAAAAGTCCACTATCTCAGTATATCATTTAGCTTTACAATATAATATGATGAAGCTAATGAGAAACTCACTATTTTATACAGAAGCTTCAGATTCTGATCTTCTTGACTTTAAGTCGACGTCAACATAATTTTCATCGCATTAACGAATTCTAACTTAAATCTCAAATTGCTAAGTAAACATTATGTCAACTATAGTCAAATACTCAGTTGAGCACGATGGTATGCAACTCTTTGACCAAAATAAGCTTTCTTTTTCATTTGCCGAATTCCCTTAGGTATGGGTCAAGGTCAAGTACGCATATTAGATAATACTTTACTCTTTTTTTCTTTTTTTTATATAATTATTATTGATCTGATCAGTAAGCATAATATCCGGACACAGGTTGTCAAATCAACTAAATCAATGTATTATAAAATTTTATATTAACTAATACCAAAATATATTTACTATGTAATGAACTTATAGTGGTCAAAAAGAATCCTTAACTACATTTGTTTGGCTTAATTTAGAAGATCAGTTGACCTATAACCGACGACTTTATGGTTTACACTGCATTATTAATAAAATCTTATTCTTTTTCTCTGAAACTTATTATTGAACCACTGAGGAAGATGGGTACACCACCGAAATACAAAGAGTATCGAGTAAATAAGAAGTTTAAGTAAAATTTTATTGGTAAGCCAAACTGGACCACCAAGTCAAATCTTTAGCAAAACTATTTTAG
The DNA here is from genome assembly GCA_900406295.1 of Aurinia saxatilis. NCBI lineage: Eukaryota > Viridiplantae > Streptophyta > Magnoliopsida > Brassicales > Brassicaceae > Aurinia > Aurinia saxatilis. The sequence continues at coordinate 19,240 of OVAP01001556.1, read as the reverse complement.
TAAGCCATAATGTCATTCCTAACATTATTTAATTTAATCTTAAAAGAATGTCAATGTGAAATTGACTAATATATAAAATTTTGAAGAAATCTGTTTCAACTTTTATTTCGGCAAAAGGCAAAAGACAAAAGATCAAATTAAAATGTTTGGTAGATTGCTCTTTTGATCTGAAAAACTTTAGTATATTAATTAGTTTTATGTATCATATCATCTGTCATATAGTTAAAACAGCGAAGACTGTAAGATTGAAGATCCATATTTTCATGCTATTCATGTATTCTAAATTCATATATATGAAATCTGGAGACAAAAAAAATGGTGACACATCAATTACATTGTCACAAACCAAAACTAAATATCATATGCAGATTAAATGAATATGATATATGATACAAACGTTAGTACATTTTAAGCATGGGTACGAGTGGGAAAGCATTTAGTGACTGTATATGCAACTTGACCGAATTATCAATTATGTGAATTATGAACTATATATATTTCGTCTTGGCCTTTTCACATCCGTGACATGATTCCTCAAATCTATATCTTCTTGTGACTATATAAAGAAAATTTCTCTCATCACAGTTTCTCACCATTTTCAACTCTTCTAAACTATGATGTCACTCTCAAAGACCATACTGATCTTAACTCTTATCTTTATCTTCTCCACCTTTTCACTAGCGAAACAGAACTTTGAAACCGAGTTTGAAGCTTTAAGATCCTTCAAGAATGCCATTTCCAACGACCCTTTAGAGGCTTTGTCAGATTGGACCTCCACCACCGGTTTAGTAGGACACTGCAATTGGACCGGAATCACCTGCGATCGTACCGGTCATGTGGTCGCTGTTACCTTGCTGGAGAAGCAACTTGGAGGTGTTCTGTCTCCAGCCATAGCAAATCTCACCTATCTCCAGGTTCTTGATCTCACTTCAAATAATTTTAGCGGCGAAATACCAGTTGAAATCGGGGAATTAATCGAGCTTAACCAGCTCATTCTAGACTTGAATTATTTCTCTGGTTCGATCCCTTCTGTGATTTGGGAGTTTAAAAACCTTGTTTATCTTGATCTGAGAGATAATTTGTTAACCGGTGATTTTCCTAAAGCAATCTGCAAAACTAAATCTTTGGCATTAGTAGGACTTGCTAACAACAACTTAACCGGAAACATACCAGAATGCTTAGGAGATTTGGTTCATCTCCAGATCTTTATGGCAGATGCTAACCGGTTAAGTGGTATGATTCCGGTATCAATTGGTACTCTGGTTAATCTAACTGATTTAGTCCTGAGTAATAACCAGTTAACCGGTAAAATACCGAGAGAGATAGGAAATCTCTTGAACTTACGAGCTCTCGCTCTAACCGGTAACTCGTTGGAAGGAGAAATACCGGCTGAAATCGGAAACTGCACGAGCCTGGTCCAACTTGAGCTGTACGGTAACCAGTTAACCGGGAAAATACCAGCTGAACTAGGGAATTTGGTTCAGCTGCAGTCACTTCGGTTATACCTGAACAAACTGAATTCTTCAATTCCATCTTCATTGTTTCGGTTAACGCAGTTAACCAACTTGGGATTATCATTTAACCAGTTGGTTGGACCAATACCGGAGGAAATTGGTTTCCTTAGGTCACTTCAAGTCCTCACGCTACATAACAACAACTTGACAGGCAAGTTTCCACAGTCAGTCACCAACTTGAGGAACCTGACAGTAATAACAATGGGGTTCAATAACATCTCCGGCGAGCTCCCGGCGAATCTCGGACTTCTTACCAATCTTCGGAACCTTTCAGCGCCTGACAATTTTCTTACCGGAACAATACCTTCTAGCATAAGCAACTGCACCAGTCTCAAAGTCCTAGACCTGTCTTATAATCAGCTGACTGGCAAGATTCCCAGGGGTTTAGGACGGTTGAATCTTACATTTATTTCTCTTGGACCGAATAGATTCTCCGGCCAAATACCAGATGATATCTTCAACTGTTCAAGCGTGGAAATTCTTAATTTGGCAGAGAACAACTTAACAGGAACTCTCAAGCCATTAATTGGAAAGCTTCCGAGACTCCGGATTTTGCAGCTGAAGTTTAACTCTCTCACTGGAACAATTCCTCGAGAGATCAGGAATCTGAGAGAGCTTAGTCTCTTGGAACTTCAGGCTAACCATTTTACCGGAAGTATCCCGAGGGAAATATCGAATCTCACTCTTCTCCAGGGGCTTAGACTACATATGAATGATCTCGAAAGTCCGATTCCTGAAGAAATGTTTGATATGAAGCAGCTCACATCGCTTGAGCTATCCAACAACAGATTCTCTGGTCCGATTCCCGCCTTGTTCGCAAAGCTCGAATCCCTTACCTACTTGGGTCTCCATGGGAACAAGTTCAACGGGTCTATCCCTGTAAGCCTTAAGTCACTTTCGCAACTCAACGAATTCGATATCTCCGATAATCTTCTAACTGGAATCATCCCTGCCGAGTTGATATCTTCCTTGGGAAAGATGCAGCTTAGTCTCAACTTCTCAAACAATTTCTTGACTGGAACCATTCCCAATGTGCTCGGAAAGCTTGAAATGGTTCAAGAAATCGACTTTTCGAACAATCTCTTATCCGGGTCTATTCCAAGATCTTTACAAGCCTGCAAAAACGTCATCTTACTTGATTTTTCGCGGAACAATCTCTCGGATCACATTCCAGGTGAAGTCTTCCAACAAGGAGGTATGGATATGATCAAAACCTTGAATCTTTCAAGGAACAGTCTCTCTGGTGGAATCCCCGAGAGTTTCGGGAACTTGACGCAATTAGTCTCTCTGGATCTCTCTAGTAACAATCTCACAGGTGAGATTCCAGAGTGTCTCGCCAATCTTTCCACTTTGAAACACCTCAAACTTTCTTCAAACCATCTCAAAGGCCATGTTCCTGAAACCGGGGTGTTCAAAGACATAAACGCATCTGATCTGATGGGAAACACAGATCTCTGCGGTAGCAAAAATCCTTTCAAGCCATGTATGATCAAGAAGAAGTCTAGTCACTTCTCGAAAAGAACCAAAATCATTGTCATTGTTCTCGGATCAGTCTCGGTTCTTCTTCTAGTCCTGCTTCTTGTTATGCTTCTCACCTGTTGCAAGAAAAAGGAAAAGAAGATTGAAAACACAACGGAGTCTCCATTACCGGATTTGGACTCAGCTCTGAAGCTTAAGAGATTCGATCCGAAAGAGTTGGAACAAGCAACAGATTCTTTCAGCAAGGACAACATCATTGGATCAAGCAGCTTAAGCACAGTGTACAAAGGTCATTTAGAAGATGGAACACTGATTGCAGTAAAAGTCTTGAATCTGAAGCAATTCTCTGCGGAATCAGATAAATGGTTTTACACGGAAGCCAAAACATTAAGTAAATTGAGGCATCGAAACCTTGTGAAAATCTTAGGGTTTGCTTGGGAAAGTGGAAAAATGAAAGCTTTAGTGCTACCCTTCATGGAAAATGGGAGCTTAGAGGATGCGATTCATGGGTCTGATTCGGTTGGATCGTTTCAACAGAGAATCGATCTTTGTGTTGATATTGCGAGTGGAATCGATTATCTACATTCAGGGTTTGGATTTCCGATTGTTCACTGCGATTTGAAGCCAGCGAATATACTTCTTGATGGAGAACGTGTTGCTCACGTTAGTGATTTTGGAACTGCTCGGATTTTAGGGTTACGTGAAGATGGTAGCACTACAGCTTCTACTTCAGCGTTCCAAGGCACAATTGGATACTTAGCTCCAGGTAAAATTTTCAATACCTTAGCTTCAGGCACAAGTTACATGTTTTTTTGCTTTGTCTTTACTGTTTTGGCTCTGTTTCTGTTCCCTCTAAACTGAAATCCAGTTGCCAAAAATAAAATAAAATATATATATATATATATATATATATATATATCAATATAACAAAAATAAGTTAAAAAATTTAATGAGATTAGTTGTATAGATTTCTAGTAATTTTTTAGGTGTATATTTCCTATATATATTTCATAAAATGTATAAACATTTAATAAAATTCTAGTAATTTGTGAGTGAGGTACTGGATGACTACACCCATTGTGAGGAGATTAGTTAGGTGATAAAACCTTAATCACCCCTTAGTTTATACAAAAAAAGAAAGAAGAAATTCTAGTAATTTGATTTGGTTACATAATATTTGGGCTCAAGTAGAATCATTGAGTATATAAATTTCTATATTGCTCAGATTATAATAAAATTTGGTTTGGACTCGGATTAATGTATTTTGATTCGGTTCTGTTTGGTTTATCTTTTTTCCATGCCATCGATATATCTGAACTAAATCTTTTTTCATGATCAGAGTTTGCTTATATGAGGAAAGTGACAACAAAAGCTGATGTATTCAGCTTCGGGATCATAATGATGGAGCTAATGACGAAACAAAGACCTACTTCACTAGTCGATGAAGACTCACAAGGAATGACTCTACGTCAATTAGTGGAGACATCGATTAAAGATGGAACAGAAGAAGGGATAATTAAGGTTCTTGATTCAGATATTGTGGATAGTATCATTTCTTGGAAACAGGAAGAAGCTATTGAAGATCTTTTGAAGCTTTGTTTGTTTTGTACAAGCTCAAGACCTGAAGATAGACCTGATATGAATGAGATTCTTATGCATTTGATGAAACTTAGAGGGAAGATGATTTCAGTTGTAAATCAAAATGAGAATCATGAAGTTGAGCAGCAAGCTAGAGGCGACTGAAGCTATTGAATGTAAAACGTTTCCAATTTTTTTTGTGTAATTGAGTTAGCCCCACATTCGACATTTTTCCTTTTTACTGTTCAGTTCTTTCCTTCCTCAACTCCATTAAAGTATTGTGAATAAAGAGTTGTAATTTGATGTAAATTCCTTGTTCGATACAAAAAGTTGAATGGTCCATCATCCACTTCGAACGATTTAATAGTTCTTCCAAGTTGGCATTCCTTAAAATTTTTCCAGAAGTTTCATATTTCTGTATAACAAATATACATAACAGTATTATGTACGGTCATCTATTCTTTTCACAAAGTTACAGGTGCACTACTGCGTTTGCATGATGTGAAGTTGTTTTGTGAGTTTGGTTTGTATGCATGATATATCGTGGTTTTTATGGTTTTTAGCCACAATAAAAAGTGTTTTATCGAGTCTTTTAGGTGTTTTTCTATTCTTTATTAGTATTTACAGGTTAAATCACATGTTTGGTGATTTTGGAGCATTTTAGAGCGTTTTGGAGTTTTTGGAGACAAACTAGTGAAATGATGATGCATAACTCGTCTGAAGGGCTTCAAAGATCACATCCGATGGAGATCTTCCCGTTGGAGTTTTGATATCATATTTTGATGCAAGATAGTAAATGGAGTTAGCTTCACTTTGGTGGTGGTTTCAAATCATAGGTATGATCATTTTAGTGAAGACATGTCGTTCTGGCGAGCAAACCAAGAAAGGCGAGAATTGGCTTGGTGTCGAACGACACCACAAGAGTGTCGAACGACATCCCTCTAAAACAGTAAAGGAAAAATTCTTTTTATTGCACAAACCGGCCCAGAACTTATGGAAAGTCCTCAGAAGACCGAAAACGTGTTTTGACTGTATAAATACTTGCTTTTAGGTTTAGTTTTCATATATCTAAAATTCTTTTGAGACTTAAGCAATAGAGTTATTCCAGAGCTTTTAGGGAGAAGATGCTACTCATAGAGAAGATTTTTGAACCTTCTTTATTAATTTTATTGGAATTCTCTTTTTCATGCATTCTTCTTTCATCATGTTGATTGTTTCAGTTAATATGTGTGAGTAGTTTGCTTGTTATGCTTAGGATAATTCTAGGGTTTATGATGAATTGATAGTTGTTAGAGGAATCAAATATAGTTCTTCATCTAGAATTGAGCTTAGTACTAGTTCATTCATTGGCCACTTTGATTTAGTTTATAGGTTAATTAATTGATGTGAAAGCATAATTAATTGCTTAAATTATTTTAGATGAGCAAAATACCTATCTGCAAAGAAATTTGGTTTAGGGATTTTGTGAACCAATTGAACTCATGATTAATGCTTGTCTTTATTTATAGAAGTTGCAAAGAAATTTTGGATTCTAGGATTTAGACATAGATAATCTTCGCAACGACAGTTGGTTGATTTTATAGACATACCCAAGGCCTCGCTTTTGTCTCAATGATTTAAACCCATTATCTACAACTTTATTTAATAGTTATTCTTAGTCATATTTATTAAATCTGCGTAGTGAAGTTTTAATCCTTAAATTTATAATGCAACTTAAAGTCTATGTCGATTTGATCCCTAAATACTACAACTAATTAAAGGTGCTTTTGCAGTTAGCTCTTAGGATAAATTTCAGCATATCAAGTTTTGGCGCTGTTGCCGGGGACTTAATTGTCTGCTTATAGATTATAGTTTTTAGAATTTTTCCTAAGGTTTAATTTTTTTTTTTAGTTTTCGTTTTCAAAAATTATTATTAGTTTTTCGTTTTTATTATATTTTTTTATTACTCACATATTTTTTTTATTTTTTTAGGAAAAAAAAATGACCATGGATTACCTTGCTCGGGCACAAGAAGGAGAAGACACACTTGAAAAAAGCATGCTAAATAAGCTGGAAGAAGTAGTTCGTCATGTTTCATCAAACAAAATAGAAGGTACACATGACTCAATTTTATTTTCCATTGCGGAGATATCTTCTGATTTGGATGCCATATTTTCCCACGGAGATTTATCTACTAGTTTGAAAACTTTATTGCTTATTGATGAATGTTATATTTTGATAAGTGAGTCTGAAAAACTAGATACTCTAAGAGTTGAAAGGCTTTCTAAGTGTTACCATAATATTGATTATCTACATGCTTTGAATGTTCATGAGCTTTCAATGAATGAGGAGTCTAGTTCTCTTTTTGAAAATTCTTACGTTGGGGAAATTTTTAATTTAGATAAGATCTTGAATGAGATAGATAACACTAAGGTAGAGAAGATATCTAGAGATGAGGATGTTGTGCTTTATGTGGTTGATGGAGATAAAGTTGACCATTTTTCATATACTCATTTAACTATGAAGTTTACTTTATCCTTCCATCAACCGAATTTGATCCGCATGTGCATTCAAAAATCAAGGAAGAATTTAGGTTATATGCTACGTTGGTAGTAAATATCCTTGATTTCAGTTTTTCCTCTTTGCTATGGAAAAATGTGTCTCTTTTTGCACGTTTTGTTCCTTGTGTTAACAGGAGAATGACCAAAGGAAGGTTGGCTCAATCATTCAATTCTCATGACTAACATCTTGTGCACAATAGTCAAGCTAACGAGTTAAAATAAGCGCTTGGTGGGAGGCAACCCACTTGTGAGTTTTCCTACTATTTATCTTATTATTTTAATTATTTTTAGGTGTTTTTCAATTTTTAAAAATATCTACGGTTTCAAAAAAAATTATTTAATTTTATGAATTCGGCCAGATTTTTCTACTATTTAAAAAATTATTTTTGTGATTTTAAATGTTACTTATATATTTATAAAGAAAGCAAAAAAAAAAAAAAAACAGTTATTTCAAATAAATCAGATTTAGTGGCTAATGATTTTATGTGTCGACCGACCACCATTCTTTTCAGTCGATCTCCCTGGTGTCGATCGACACCATCATCAGTGTCGATCGACACCCCCTGCATAACAAAGGTAAGCGTTCTGATTTTGGCTATTTCGATTAATATTGGTTTCTTTTCTCGTCTCGAGATTTTTACACAGTGGGACAGTGTTGTTTAAGTCTGTGGGAGGGACATACTGATATATTTGTCTTTGTCTTGATTTTTGGAATAATTTTAAAAAACAAAAATTTGGTTTATGGAGTCAAAATTGTCGAATTATGATATTTTGCTTTGGTTTATTGCATTAACTTTGTCTTCTTAGTGACCATATCTGCAGAAGTAATTTTATATCAGACTAATGAAAAATCCAAAAGCCAGTTAGTAGTACAAAGACATCCATATCTAGTTATGAGGACCCGAACGGTTTGAGCTTATTGCACTTCTTCAATGTGATCAATGCTCTAGGATTTGATTCTTCCATTCATGCTTGTCAGATTCAACAAGTAAGAGAAAACATTTCTTACTCTCCCTTTCGAAAAGTGACTTCACAATACAATTACAATACAATTAAGTAAAATATTAAAGGTGTCCTAGGCTTTTCCGATGATGGCACCTATATTCTAAAGAAACAGAATGACTGAAGGTAGGCTAGAGACTACATATCTCGATGATCCGGAGCCAAACTATAGTGCTACTCAAGTTTGGGGGAGAGTAAGGAATATTTCTGTTCAAGTGTGGGTTTGGCAAGCATTGTATGGGAAAAGAGTCTAGAATTTTCAAAAGCATTGGGATCAAAAGAAGAGACAAGCTATGATAATGGCATCGACTTCATAACTAGGCCGTGGGTTCGAATTTGGAATGCTAAGGAAGTCTAAGGAGAAGTACATGGTGGTCTGGTTTGGATTGGTTTTGCAGATTATGGCTTATGAGATGCCTAAGTGATGCATGGCTTAAAGGGAGGGTGAGTTCAGTTGTTTTCAAACTTCTTTCACATCTTAGTTGATGTTTTGCTTGAGGGCAAGCAAAGGCTAAGTCTGGGGGAGTTGATATATCATGGTTGTTATGGATTTAGCCATGATAAAAGTGTTTTATCGAGTCTTTTAGGTGTTTTATAGTCTTTATTAGTATTTACAGGTTAAAACACATGTTTGGTGATTTTGGAGCATTCTAGAGCGTTTTGGAGCTTTTGGAGACAAACTAGCGAAATGATGATGCAGAATCAGTCTGAATGGCTTCAAAGATCACATCCGATGAGCAAAATACATATCTGCAAAGAAATTTGGTTTAAGGATTTTGTGAACCAATTGAACTCATGATTAATGTTTGTCTTTATTTATAGAATTTGCAAAGAAATTTGGGATTCTAGGATTTAGACATAGATAATCTTCGCAAGGACAATTGGTTGATTTTACATTAGCGATTCATGTTCAAGGACATGTCTTAATTATCCTCTTAATATTATTTTATCTTTGAATTTTCAGATTACCCATAGATTTACCCAAGGCCTAGCTTTTGTCTCAATGATTTAAACCCATTCTCTACAACTTTAGTTAATAGTTATTCGTTAGTCATATTTATTAAATCTGCTTAGTGAAGTTATAATCCTTAAATTTATAGTGCAACTTAAAGTTTCTATGGATTCGATCCCTAAATACTACAACTAATTAATTGTGCTCTTGCAGTTAGCTTTTAGGATAAATTTGAGCATATCAATGCACACTTCATATTTGTATGTACATGTGCATTATTTTTATTAGATCCAAATTCATTAATCTTTGTATAGATTTATTGAATTTACATATCCTAACCGTTCATGCCAAGTACTAAAAGTCTCAACAACATATTAATTTGTTTATTCTCATGGAAAATAGCAAACATGTCCTCTTTGGTCATATTGGCTTAAGCTTTTCTTTGTGATGGTGATCTATCTTGATGTTCCATGCGTTTACCTTATGACCAACATTGTTACACTCGTGGCATTTTCCCAAGAACTTCATCGCACCCCTTATACTTCAAAAAGAAACTAGAGGCCTTTAGAGAAAAGCTTCCTTCCTATTGTTCTTATGCACAAAATGATATGTTCTCACAAATCTAAACACCTTATGTTTTACGGTTTCGAGACTCGATTCATAGTTTGACCATCAAGTCCTCACACTTATATCTTTCTAATTTTGAAACCCAAAGTTTCTTCGAATATTTTACCCTACTGTATATACCATCCTGTGAGTCAATCAAGCGGCTCTGGCTACCACCTTTACACAAATAATCCTCAAGTAATCATGCATCAATACTCGTGAGAGAGCAAACATCAATTTCCTCAGAAGGAAGGAGCAATATTATTTTGACATGTATTATCAAGCTTTGACGTGGTAAAAAAGAAGAGCATCTCTTTCGACATGTCTTTGAACAACTTCCAATGAGCATATACGACACAAGTTCTACACTTACAACGCTAGGCACACTATGATAAACATAGCTAGAAAGCGTCTACTACATGTTTAAAAAGTTTCCTTTTATGTGTCTCCAAAGTTTGGGCCTTTGGTTCATAATCTTTCGTTCAGTCCAAAATTTGTCGGTGAAGTATACCTTATCATAGGGATATAATTGTCTCTTATCTTCCACGGGTCGAATCTGGCACCTTTACCAAATATATCAAGTTGGTATTGTCATTAAAATGGTAAATGTGCTAATAACCATAATTAATTTTGCGGGGAAAAAATTGACTATTGACATTTCATTAAAAAGTTTACCATAATGCCAATAATCATGTTTTCTAATCTTGTCTTTTACATTGAATTTTCTTGATAGAATTCCTTTCAAGGATTTCATTTCATTTATATCTCCTTTGACTCTAATCTAGCTCATGTATAAGTAGGGAGCTTGTTCATCACTGAAAAACAAGAAACAAAATCTGGAACTCGTCACTAATACAATGACAATTTCTTCCCGGTGAGATTTCATATTTCAACCCGATGAGTAAATATCTCCAACCCTCGGTTTATATTTCAGTTTATGTTCTTAGTTTAGTTGGTTTAAATATATAATTTTGTACACATGATTATATATGTATTTATGATTGTAGGAAGATGATTCGATGGACATTTCCGTATGATAAGAGACCGGTTTCTCCTATACGAGACTTTTCACATGGACGTGGTAATTCATCAATTAACGATCAGAAAATAGATGTAAGTGAGATAACTAAGATATAATTTGATTGGTTTGGAATATAAATCATGTTTTTTGTGTGATGATTAGAGGGAGCCTTTTCCAATGCAGAAAAAGAGAAAACCACCAAACAAGGATATGAAGAAATTGGGTACTGCAACTGCACTGAAAAATCAATCTGGACTCATTCCGGTTATGCGAAGAAACCGGATCACCCAAGTGCTTAATAATCGTGAAAAAGTTCGTAAGGCATTACGAATTTTCAAAATTGTGTCTAAAGAGCTAAAGAGACAAAATGCAGCAGCGAGTGGAGAATCAAAGACTTCCAAAGGTAAAATACATTATGATGCACGGAATATTCTCGTGAGCGCGTCGAAGCAAGTGAATGATGTAAAGATGGTTGGAGCCGTCCCTGGGATAAAAGTTGGTGATAAATTCCGATACAAAGCAGAACTAAATCTAATCGGTCTCCATTTCTCCATCCGGGGTGGAATCGATTATATGGAAAGAGGAGACATGATTTTAGCTACGAGCATTGTTGCATCTGAAGGTAATGGTTACGAAAACAATTTTAATCTGGATGAAGTTATCTACTGTGGTCAAGGAGGCGACGTGACCAACACAAATCACATATTAATCGAAGATCAGAGGCTTGTTAAAGGAAATTTGGCCCTAGCTAATAGCATGAGGGAAAAATCTGCAGTTAGAGTGATACGTGGTAAAAAGAGATTGGACAAAAGAGGAAAACGCTACGTGTATATTGGATTATACTTGGTTGAAAAATATTGGCCAGAGAGAGAACATGGAGGTCATGTTTTGTTCAAATTCAAACTGTGTAGGATTTCTGGTCAGCCTTTTGTTGATTTGAAAAATATTTGATAATGAATTGTGAAACCATAAAGGAGAGAACTATGTCTCATTGGACTATGTATTAATGTTGGGTCTAATTCAGTTGTTGTGACAATTTAAAAAAATTATCAAAGTTATTTTCAAATGAATGATCTAAATCCAAAGGACTATGCATTGTGTTATGTATGTAGCCTATGAGATGATGAACTTAAAATCATTCAAAATCCATTTAATGCATAAGCATCCAAATAGAGGAAGAAGAGATGGGTTGTTCATGATTTTGTTGTTTTAACCATTTTATTTTTAGTAAAAACTGTTATTTTGACACAAAGTGTTGGAGCATGTGACTATTGATGGGGATTATGTTTCGCCCAAAATATTTCCTGCAAGCGCACAAGTCTCGCAGTAGTACTTAGGGATCGTATCCACAGAGAGCAGAGTGTACACAGTAGCACATCCAACTTCACTCGAGCTAAGCAGCAAAATGAAATGGGTTTTGGTTACGATTGATCAGTCGTATGAACTGATCGATCGTTTGAAACACCTTTCGGTCGATGACAGATTATGCGGTCGATCGATCAATGCCTGAAATGACTAAAACAAACTAAACGTGAGAAAATTCAATATTAAAAAGCGTTAGGAAGTTAGGTAATGCATCAGAGGATCACAGTTTGAATTATTCAGAATAGTAATATGTAAATCCTAGTTTAGGCTATATAGTTAAAATCACTATTAATTAACTATCATTATGGTCAGACTTAGCTAGTCTAGTTCAATTGGTATACGAGTTAACTCTAACATATATCCTTTTAGAAAGAGAACATATGGACTGATCAACCAATCAATCTAGGCATTAAGTTCAAGAAATCAAATCCTACTAAACTATGAATAGTAAAGCTTTCACTATCAAGTTCTAGATCTCTTACTCTAAATGGTGTATTAGTAGCAGATTTATCGTATGATTTATATTAAGTCCTGATATGAAAGTAAGCCTATAAACTACTCATTACATAATCATATTGCCTATCTACCAAACCATGATTTCTTCTAAAAAAACCATATTCCTAACTAAAAGATTACTTAGACATAGCAAAAGTAGACATAAACATAATGAAAATTGCTTGTATTAAAAGGGTTCAGAATAGCTTCTCTGCAAATGCAGAGATTACAGACTTCTTCCTTGAAGCAATGATCAAAATAAATGAAACAAAAAAAACTGGTAAAAACTGATAAACCATAAGCATGGACGCCAAAAAGCTTTTGAGAGATTTATGATGTTTCTCTCGGACTTCTCTCTTCTGTATTTATAGGGGAGAGGGTCGAGTAGAGGGTCGAGAAGAATCAGGAGGAATATTTGGATGGGAATCCAAATATTTATGTTTATCTTCAGTTGATCGATCAGTCGTAGCTATCCTGACCGATCGACCGAGATCTTTCAACGCGTTTATGAAGATTCAATATCTCCGAGTTTATCTTCAACGTAAACAAATATCTCCCCTAATACAACGGTGTATATCTGAATTTGTTCTGGTACCTTCTTGACAAAATGGGCTTCGATCGATCAGTGGACCTCTGGTCTGATCGATTGGGCCTTCATGTCTTGTGGGCTTCTGGATACTCCTTCAGTAATTTGGGCTTAACTTCTTAATCATGAGTAACAATGACACGATTCCAAGCCCATGTGAAAGCTAACTCATGTGGCTTGATTGTCCTAACTCCTCACTTCATTCCAAAATGAACATCTCCTTCATCCGGGCCTGGACTTCTGATGTTAACTTGTTGGATTTGGTAGAAAATGCCCCTTGCATCCTAAAATGCATTGTTCTCACAACAACACTTTGCAAACATAAAAATATGAAATCCAGTAGTTTATGTCTCAAATCAAATAGTTTCTTTGATAAAAACACCGAAAAATCATACCGAAAAGCGGTAAAATATCATCATTATCAAATCCCCCAGACTTATCTTTGTTCGTCCTCGAAAAAACACATGCTAAGAAGGGAAATAAGTTTGAAAAGTTAAGAACTCGCTTACTTGTATCACAACTTAGAGGCANCTAAAATCTATTGGCAGACAATTAAGTCCCCGGCAACGGCGCCAAAACTTGATATGCTCAAATTTACCCTAAGAGCTAACTGCAAGAATACAGTTGATTAGCTATAGTATTTAGGGATCGAATCCACAGAGACTATCAGCTGCATATAGATTTAAGAATTAAAACTTTATTAATCAGATTTAATAAATAAAACGAATGTAAAACTATTAATTAAAAAAATCAGAGAATTGGTTTTTCTTAATTCAATAAAACAAAAGCTAGGCTATGAGTAATTCTTTTGGAAAATCTGAATTAATAGGTAAAATATTAATTAGAGGATAATTAAGAACTGTCCTAGAACATGAATCACTAATATAAAATCAACCAAGTGTCGTTGCGAAAATTATCTATGTTTAAATCATAGAACTCCAAATTTCTTTGCAAATCCTATGAATAAAAACAAGCATTAATCCTAAGTTCAATAAGTTCACAAAATCCCTAAACCAAATTTCTTTGCATATAGGTATTTTGCTCATCTAAAATAATTCCAGCAATTAATTATGCTGTCGCATCAATTAATTAACCTATAATCAAGTTTTTAGGTGATTAAGCTAAAACAAGCATTAAACACAATTTTAGATGAAGAACTACATATGATTCCTCTAACAATTATCCTAAACTATCAATTCATCATAAACACTAGAACTACCCTAAGCCTAACAAGCAAACTACTCACACATATTAATTGAAACAATCAACATGATTAAAGAAGTAAGCATGAAAAGAGAATTTCAATAAAATAAATCGAGAGGGTTTAGAAATCTTCTCTATGAGTAGAATCTTCTCCCTAAAAGCTATGGAATAATCCCTTTGCTTGAGTCTCAAAAGATTTTAAGATATGAGAAACCTAAACCTAAAAACAAGTATTTATACAGCCAACACACGTTTTGGGTCTTCTGTGGGCTTTCCATAACTTCTGGGGCGGTTTGTGTAATAAAAGGAAAGTTTCTTTTGCTGTTTTTGAAGGGGTGTCGATCGACACCTTTGTGGTTGAAACCACCACCAAAGTGAAGCTAACTCAATTTCCTATCTTGTATAAAAATATGAGATCATAATTATATCGGGAAGACCTCCATCTGATATGATCTTTGAAGCCCTTCTGACTGGTTCTGCATCATCATTTGCTAGTTTGCCTCCAAAAGCTCCAAAACACTCTTGAATGCTCCAAAATCACCAAATATGTGCCTTAACTTGTAAATATTAGTAAAGACTAGAAAAATACCTAAAAGACTCGATAAAACACTTTATATCGTGGCTAAAAACCATAAAATACACGATATATCAATACTCCCACCACAACTCTCCCAACTGGTCCAACAGGAATCTCAACTTGCAAATACCGTAAAGGTACCAAAATTTTGACTCTCTACATTCATTTATTTTTGCGTGAGCTTACGTACTGGAAAATATCAACTAGGTAAAACAGGCTAGGTGTGTAATGAGAGGGGGCTAATATTTTGAGGTGAGGCTAGTGTGTTTAAGTTTTACCATACTGAAGAGAAATGCGATATGTTTGCAAAAAAACAAGAGAAATCGGACCGCTAGCACAATTTCCCAATCACACTCTCCTTAGCTCGGCTTGTTCCTCCTCCAGACTTAGATTCTTCAGAGGAATCTAAAGTCTTCTTGAACATCCTTGGACTCCTTTAAACGTTTTTCACCTTTCTTCATTTTGATCCCTGATTTCCCTGGCTTTTTTTGCTACAAATATGGATCATAAAGCTTCTAAAACTCTTTTTTTTTTTTACAATGAAGATTTCACCATAAAGAGCAAGGCACAAGATTTACCTTTATTTTGATGAAATGTTACCAGGGAAATCGACCTTGAAAACTTCTCTTTAAATCTCCATGCATGTGTTAAGAGCATAGCATGCTTTTTCGCCAGTCTTCACGAGTGATTGGAAAACTGCGTTAGTCTCATCTCTCCAGCCGTTTTACACATACTGCATATAAGACAAGAAAGAAAAAGAGACTGCACGGGGTTTGAAAAGAGGTTAGGTTTATGGGTGTGATAGCAACTTAAGATAAGTTGACCATTCATGATCAGCAAGAGATCAGTAAAGTGGATAAGAAGTCCTGAATGGATTTGCTTTCCCTAGTCTAATACCTCCAACAAGAAAGATTTAAATTCCGGTTTAGGTCCAAATAAAATAGAGTCAGAAATCAGAATTATTAAAGTACGTGCAAACCGAGATGTGGTGGGGAAGCTTGAGTATGGGGTTTCTGAAATAAGTGCCTCGGGGCAGTCTTGTAAAAATGGTCACTAGGCCGATGTTCCAGTTGTGAGTAAGGTCCTTGTTCCAAATCTGGATTGACTTAATAAAACGTTTTTGACTCGATAATTTTTTTTAAATGAGTGTAAAAGTACGTCAAAAGAAACAAACGAGTTAGATTTTGAGGAATNCCCCTCCAGACTTGAATAACATCATCCCCGATGTTGACAAGTTGTGAGAGCAAAATGAGAATTGAAATGGATTGAAATAGAGATGGAAAATGTTTACCTCGTTGTCTTCAAGTGTATCGAGTTACCTTCTTTATCTTATTGAAATTGAAAGGAATTTACAGGGAGAGGAGAGGATTTGTACCGAACGACATCAATATATCATAATCTGCCGTGTAGAAATGAGGAAGTGTTCATCTCTTTGGGTCTTCATCGATTAATGCAGCCATCAATCGATCGAATCACAGCGTGATTCTCCTGATTTTTTACTCTCTCTCTCTCTCTCTCTCTCTCTCTCTCTCTCTCTCTCTCTCTCTCTCTCTCTCTCTCTCTCTCTCTCTCTCTCTCTCTCTCTCTCTCTCTCTCTCTCTCTCTCTCTCTCTCTCTCTCTCTCTCTCTCTCTCTCTCTCTCTCTCTCTCTCTCTCTCTCTCTCTCTCTCTCTCTCTCTCTCTCTCTCTCTCTCTCTCTCTCTCTCTCTCTCTCTCTCTCTCTCTCTCTCTCTCTCTCTCTCTCTCTCTCTCTCTCTCTCTCTCTCTCTCTCTCTCTCTCTCTCTCTCTCTCTCTCTCTCTCTCTCTCTCTCTCTCTCTCTCTCTCTCTCTCTCTCGATTAGTGTTGAAGTGCGCAGCATTCTCCTGGATCACCAGTTGATTCAAATCAGTGGCCTCTGGTTTTCCATAGAAAAAGTAAAAATGAGCTTGTGAATTGCAGACGATCGATCGATTGCTGCTTAAGGCGATCGAATGATTCTTCATCCTCTTGGTTGAATCCTTGGATCCTATTTCCTGAGATACGAACAAAGGCATTAAAAGTAAACTTAATCTAAGACATATCAGTGGTTGGCTCCCACTCAGCGCTTTTGTGTAATATCGGTTAGCTCGACATGGTTTGGAGATTTTTTTAGTTCTCCGGTGGGTGGTCGGACGGCTGAGCTCCTCCTCGAGCGATCGATCGATTGCATCATCTAGGATCAATCGATTCGAATCTCTGGACTCTTCTTCAATCTTCATGACCGTCAAGGGTAACGGATATGCTGGAGCATTATTCCTGGAGAATAATCCCACGAAACTTTCCAGAGTTTCAGCATTGGTATTAAGGACCTCTTTAAATGCGTCTTTTCTGGCATTGAATTCTCTGAGCGCCCCGTCCAGGTGTTCCACCCTCTTGTGAATTTTGTCCCTTGTCTCAATGAGCTTCACTTCTAGCGTGTCAATGGCTCTGACATTGCTCATTATTTTGTTGTAGACTGGTTTTAGCCCTTCGTTTATACCTTCCTTGATATCCTCACTGTCAGATTTGGACCTTGCCTCTAGGTTCTCAAGTTGTTCGTCTAACATGTTGATGCAACCATTTATTGCTTCCAACATGTATTCCAGGGCTCCAACATCTGCCTTTGTATCAAATTTGATGTCATGGATGTCCTTGCCTCTTTCTCGGAGGTCCCTAGTGTTGCAACGACCATGTCCTCAAGATGAGTGATATGATCGTCCATGTTCCGCACCTTAGTGGTCAAGTCTCCCACTTTTGTGCTGAGATCGTTTTTGAGGCGGTCAGCCGCGTGTCAAGCTCCTTTTGATGGCGTTTCTACACAGAGAGAATGTGCTCGAGCATGTCCTCGATTCTTTTTTCAATGCCTTCAGAATAAGAGGGGCGAGGGGGCGAGCATCTCCTCTGGTTTTTCCTTATAGACCTGGTATGGCACAAAGGATGGAGTTGCAGGTGTGGGCTTAGAATGGTCACCACAGATTTCCTGTTGAGCGTAGGGGCCACTGTATTGCGTGAATGTCCTCCTTGGGCCATCGTAGCTTCCAATGATCCTCCTACGTTCCATGTTTTAGTAAGTGAGTAAAAATGCAAAGATAAAAACAAAATTCAAAATTATTGAAATTGAAATAAAGGGAAAGGCTTAGTCTAGAGTTAGATTGTTATGCTAGTGGTCTCTGTTGCTCCCCGGCAACGGCGCTAGAAAACTTGATGGGGATTAGTTTTCGCCAAAATATTTCCTGCAAGTGCACATGTCTCGTAGTAGTACTTAGGGATCGTATCCACAGAGAGCGGAGTGTACATAGTAGCACGTCCAACTTCACTCGAGCTAAGCAACAAAATGAAATGGGTTTTGGTTACGATCGATCGTTTGAAACACCTTCGGTCGATGGCAGATTGCATTAAGAAGTCAGGTAATGCATCAGAGGATCACGGTTTGAATTATTCAGGGTAGTAATTATGTAAATCCTAGTTTAGGCTATATATAGTTGAAATCACTAATAATTAACTATCCTTATGGTCAGGCTTAGCTAGTCTAGTTCAATTGGTCTCCGAGTTAACTCTAACATATATCCTTTCAGAAAGAAAACCTATGGGCTGATGAACCAATCAATCTAGGCATTAAGTTCAAGAAATCAAATACTACTAAACTATGAATAGTAAATCTTTCATTATCAAGTTCTGGATTTCTTACTCTAAGTGGTGTATTAGTAGCAGATTTATCCTATGATTTATATTAAGTCCTGGTATGAAAGTAAGCCTATAAAATACTCATTACAAAATCCTATTGCCTATTTACCAAACCATGATTCCTCCTGGCAAAACCCTATTCCTAACTAAATGACTACTCAGACATAGCAAAAGTAGACATAATCATAATGAAAATTACTTGTATTAAAAGGGTTCAGAATAGCTACTTTGGAAATGCAGAGATTATAGAATTCTTCCTTGAAGCAATGATCAAAATAAATGAAACAAAGGAACTGGTAAAAACTGATAAACTATAAGCCTAGACGTATGGAAGCTTTTGAGAGATTTCTGATGTTTCTCTCGGACTTCAGTCTTCTGTATTTTTAGGGGAGAGGGTCGAGTAGAGGCAATAGAAGAATCGGGAGGAATATTTGGATTGAATCCAAATATTTGTGTTTATCTTCAGTTGATCGATCGGTCGTAGCTATCCTGACCGATCGACCGAGATCTTTCAACGCGTTTCTGAAGATTCAGTATCTCCTGAGTTTATCTTCAACGTAAACGAATATATCCCCAAATGCAACAGTGTATATATGAATTTGTTCTGGAACCTTCTTGACAAAATGGGCTTCGATCGAT